>WYDI02000230.1:0-21815 GCA_009867235.2 Psittacus erithacus
GGGGCTTGGAGCAACCTGGTCTAGTGGAAGGTGTCCCTGCCTGTGGCAGGGAGTTGGAACTGGATGAGCTTTAAGGTCCCTTCCAACCCAAACCATTCTGTGATTCCATGGTAATGCGCTGCCCCTCTCCTTTGGCAGCTGATTTAGGCTAGGTAGTCAGAGATAGAGACAGCTGTTCAGCAGCTGGGTATGTTCAATTCTTCTGTGGTGAATAAAGGGAATACTCAGTGGTAGCCTCACCTTGGCTTCAGACAAGAATCCAGGTTATGGAGGTAAAATAAGCCACTTTCTGTCATTGCTAAATGCCACTGACACTGAGACCACCAACCTTTCTATGTTCATAGAAAGTGAAGTTTGAGGCAGCTGCATATGCCAGCAGCGTAAAGTTTAGAGGAAAGTGGCTTTCACACACTGAGGACACGTGGAGGGTACAGGGAGGCAGTGGTGGACAGTAAAACCAGGGTTTGGAGATGGTAACATTAAAAAACCCACAAGTAAAGCCAGTGGCTATCCCTGGGACAGGAGGAGACATATCCTTTAAAAAAAAACCATCCCAGACTACAAGAACAGTGATGTTAAACATGGAGTCAAAGCAAGATATTTTGGTGCCAGGACAGGATGTCAGTTTGGCACAGCCCCAACACTACTTACAAAGAGGAGCAAGAGATTCAGGACTTGGCAAGGAGCTAGAAAAGTGTAACAGCCCAGTGCGTACTCAGAGCCAGGAGAAGCGTAGCAAAAAGCCAGGCTGCCTGGGTGTAGTGAGCTCTGACAAGTGAATGTCTTGCACTCAGTTACTGCTAAGCTGTGTGTCGGCACGGACTGGTCAGAGCTACTCAGGGATCAGCTAGTTGTGCTCCAAGTCTTCAGTGTAGAGGCATGAAGGCCACAAAGCCCAGCCAGGAATGACAGCAGCAGTTGAGCAGATCCCTTTGGTGGCTCAGTGCTGGGCTGTGATGCTTTCTCCCTCCCTGGACAAGCATGTGAGCTTTGGCCAGTGGTGCTGGGCACTTCCAGGGGCACCAAGTCCTCACAAGTGTGAGGACCGTGTGTGTGCTGCTAGAACTCATTCACACCTTTCTGTTTCTGCAGATGTGCTGAATACAGCCTCTCTCCTGATTTCCTAGATTGCTATAATAGATGACGCACGCATCAGAACAGCAAAAATATCTGGGATAAGAACTCACCCAAAACTGCCCCTGCACACACATTATTTAAATTCACAAAAATTACTTTAAAAGGAGGTAGGGAAGCACTTCTGCCATATGTTTTTCAGCATTGTGTGTAGCTACTGTACTTTACAAGAGAAGGTTATCAGTCTTGTTATTTTATTGCTCAGGTGCCTCAAGTAACTGTAAAGCACCGACTCAAATCTCTCCAATCATTGTTATTGCCAAAGGTAACCACCCAAATCAGAGTATGACACCGGAACAATTGAGTTGCTGGTTAGAAGAAACACAAAGGATCCACAATGCATGAATTTCTTTAAGAACATCCAGTCAGGAGCTTTATGCTTCTGTCTTTTAGGAGGGGGAGGACCCAGGACTTCCAGTATTTCAGAATTAGTTATGTCACATTTCACATACTCATCACTGGTGCTATATTAAAGAAAGTCTGAAGTACTTGTTACATGTTTAGGGTCAGAAGGGATTAATTATGGGATGTCAAGCAACAAAGTCCAAATAATAGCAATAGGAACCTTCAAGGAGACAGGAAAGGCTTTAACAAAGGACTGTCCTCTATCCACATTCACCTAGACCAAAGTATTACTCTTCCCAAACTCAAGATACAATGGCAGGGCAGTGCAACCGACCTCTATAAAGCTCATGGAAAAGGGATGGGCAGAGAAGTTTATCAGTTGTTTCAGGCAGGCAGACTGGCAAGACACAAAAATCCCTTGAGGGCTATCAGATACAAAGGCACCCTCTCTGAGTCTAGAAGTCCTTGGGCAACAAACAGCTGGAGGCTGAGATGATGTCTGCACGCTTACTGGATATTTGCTCCCTCCTGCAGACACCCAGCATTGGCAGAGTCAGAAATGACACACTGATCCGACCTGCTGCAGCCTACTCACATTCTTTGGGCAGAGGCAGTCTGAAGCAAACAGGCTTCAAGCTGGGCTAAATGACAACAGGCACGAGGGCTGCATTGTATTTACACAGCAGGAGGAACTCCTAAAGGGGACCCTGGCAAGTGCTGACACCTACAGACTGCAAAATGCAGGGGACAGCCTCAAAAGGGAGCTAAAAAAATCCCATCCCAAACAGAAAGAAATACAGGTCTGTAGGCTGAATGGTAGAAGAGGAGTGGAAAGGAAAGCTTCGTTATGGACTGGAGTACCATCATCCTACCAAAAGGAGAGAAAACCCTGAACAGAAAATTCAAATATCAGCTCCTGACAAAAAGGAAGAAGCAATTATAAATTCAGCAAGCTTACGAGCCATCCACTAACCTCAAACACTGAGGTTTCTTGCATTTTCAGTGCCTGACGACTTTTGGACATCAGAGGAGTAACATGTTCAAAATTATTTTAATGCAATTTAGGTTTGGGGGCTTTTTTTAAAGGGAAAAAAAGATGCAAATTCAAAGCAGGTATAACTGAAAGAAAAAAAACCAGAACAAAACACCCACCACAGCACAAAACCAACAAAAGGCAAAGAAAACACACATGCTATTACAAATGATGGAAAATGGAAAAACAGACATTTCAGATCAGACCTCCCCAGAGCTCTGAATAATGGAGTGATGCCTCCAGGGTCTACCATTCAGCTACCCAAGCCTGCATACTAATATACTACTCACATCAGAAGGGTAGAAAGGCACCACTCATGCAGAAAATTACCTTAAATGAGCAATGACTTCATGATAAAAAAGCCACTCACTTTTTTACTTTGCTCTTTGATTTAGGGGGGGAGGACACCGCCTCCCTACTGCTAAGGAGCAGGTAGCACACTTCTAGCTCTGTGCTTAAACCAAGAGAGCAGGCCACAAAACCACCTCGTTATTGTGAATATTTAGTTCTGGTTGGTTCAGTCAAATGTCCAGAGACGAGACTGCATCTCTGGGGGGAAGGATGGACTTTAGCAATCTTAGTATCCGGGGTCCAACGCATGCAGGATCACTAGCATCGAAGCTTTAAACAGAGCTGAGAATCTGCAGTGGCAATACCAGAGGTATAACTACAGCATCACGCACAATGAGAAACCAGAGTACCTACGGCTGATATCATTTCCCATCCCACTAGTATCCTAATCACCCCATGTGCTGCCAGAATCCAAAATGCTCTTCCAACCTGGCTTGTAAATGCTCATCTTCCCTTACCAGTGCATTTGTCATTGACTCCAGAGTCGATTAAATGCAGTTCTCCCACTGGTCCTCTTCAAATGAAGTGATATTTAACTAGACACACCACTAGGCAGCTGCGGTACAGCCTAGCTTGCCTTGTGCATCATTCCCTGGTTCATTGCCTGTGATGACTCCTGGGTGCCTGATGCAGGGGACCTCAGATTTTCCTTTGTTTGGAAGTAACCTTGCATGGTTTTAGGTACCATCATTATAAGCTATAGTGACCCTGCTGAACCCTGCTGCATCTTTACCCTTTTCTGTCCATAAATTAAACAACCCCAACAGAAAAGAGTCTTACGATGTTTAGAGATTTAGCTGAACCTGCTTATTCCAAGAACAGCAGGGAGAATGAAATGCTTTGTAAAGAGTCTGCTGGGAAATTCTCTTTATCTTCTTTTTTCTCTGGGAGAACAAATTAACCTGCTCTGAAGAAGCACAGGAACTGATGGCATATATTTGTGCAGCCCTGGTTTGAATGTGCTTTTAAAGGAGAAATCTCACTGTCTCATGAATACCTCTGCTTGTGACATGGGGAGAGGTCCTCACTCCGCTCTGGGTAGGGTGATTGCAGGCAATGAGGTGCAGAATGCTACCGACACTGCAGGACGAGACTGGTAGACTAGGGCGGAGCGTTAAGTCTTTTCTATAACAGGCTGCAGAGATGAACAAAGCACACCCGAGATAAGCCTGCCTTAAGCCAGAAGTTAATTCTCAGTTAAAGCATCAGTTGAAAAGCTGGACTGCAAGCATGCATCAAATTTAGGTTATAAACACAACAAAGATGAAACCCACAGCTCAACAAACCCTACACTCAAAGGTCTGACTAAGAACAAGCTTTAAGCCCTTAATCCCTGGTGCAGCCTTGAAAAGGAGAATTACCACTTGCTGGCAGTGTAAGAACAATGCCAGTCAGAGAGGAAGGTTCCCATGAAAGTAAATGGTATTTATTTTTAAATCTCTGCAAACTGCTATTGCTCATAGTTCTGATTCAATGCTATTTAAACTTCTGAGTATTACAAGTCACTACGATGGAAATCACCTTTTCATCACTATTCTAATTTCTAAATACTTTCTACCTGACCTAATTTAAGAATTGGTGAGTTTTATAGTTGTTTGGGTCTTACAAACTTGGGAATAGTTTGAGTTGAGATGGGGAAAGGGTTGCTGAGGAGGGAAGAAGCACAAGGGAAATTTCCCCACACATTCAATGCCCGCTCACTAGATTTGTGTAGGGTTTGTCTTACTAGTTCTTCCCCTGCCCACTGTAAGGAAAGCTCTGGGTGGGTGGAGATACAAAGGCCGTAACAAATCAAGACAGGTTCTCATTTTCCAAAACATGCTCAGCTGGGACATATGCAAGACAAGTGGAAGTCTCTGGTCTGTACTATGCAGAAGTTAGGCTACACTATAAATCTTTGTAAGATATCTTACGGTATGTGTATATATATATATAAAAGCTTCCAATCAGAGCACCCTTGCAGAATGAAGGCTGTTGCAGAAATGCCCTTGCTTAAGGACAGCAATATTCCTGTTCCCACCCGCATCAAATCCCAGTTAATATAGTATCAAGCCTGTTTTCAAAGTTGTTACATTACTAAACCTTTAAAACTGAAGTTCATTAAGAACTAGAGGATTGTACACAGCAGCTATTCCACAGCACCAATCCCCTACTACAGATTTATCCTTGGCTTCTTCCAAATCCCCCTAATAAATTTTTTTTCAAAGGCCATCAATCTAAAGCAGACAAACATCAGAGAGTCAATTCATTAACATTCCCATATTTCCACTTATCTTGGGCCACTTCTTTTCTTATTAATAGCTACTAAGATTGGCATTTCTAAAAATAACCAACCAGTGCTGGAAGCAAAACTCCAGGGAGTCCTCCCGAGCTCCATCAATCCTTCAGCAGCATTCTGGAGTCTCGTCCTAAGGTCTTCTGAGTACATCCTGGCAGTCGGCAATCTCCAAGGCAGCCCATGAATCAACATCCTATGAACTATGAGACCCTGATTACTCAATTTATTACTTCCAGGGTGACCAAAGGGCTGTTTACAAGAGGAAATTAGAATACTTCAAAGTGCTGTCAAATGTGCCCTGAAACCTTACTTTTGATTTATACATTAGTTCAGTTTCTCTCCCCTTAATATTCCTCGTTGCAGGTGAATTTAACACTGGTATGATGTATCAGATTTACTTTTAGAAAGTTCCAAACCTCCGTTTTCTCCTTAACTGCAAAAGGCAAAGGAGTAACACAGTTTCCTTAACGCATGAGACAGTGCGCTCAAGCAGCACCAACAGACTGGGAGATGAGTCACCAATGATTTTCTCTCATGGAGACTATAGAAAGCAGGTGGTATTAATTTTAATTTCTATTCACAGCCATGCAATTGTGGATTCCTGGCTGCTGCAGTATGCTTAGGAGAAAGATGTTGGGATCAGTCACCCCAATCTGATTATTATGGTCCTACTGATCTTAATCAGGAGGCAATCATGAATTACTCACTTGTTTCCCATTTACATGTTTGCATCAAGTGATTTTACAGTACTGCCTGATAGTGAATGTAAAAATATGAACACTTCATGCTGAAATATGCCACTGACTCACTGCTGAGGGGGATGGAATTTTAGCCCTTTTTGAAGCAAGAAACAGGCAACTGCAAGATAGACACCTGACCTAATGAAGGGGATATCTGCATTTGCAGGTAAGTGAAATAATGTTTAATTACAAATATTGACAAGGTTATATGTGGGAAGGAAGCAAGCAGAGCCAGAGGGGAAAAGATGATGCCTGAATTCTTCCGGGGAGTCTGGACAAAGGGAAAATTTGCTCTGGCAGCTAACATGCTCTGCCATGGAGGAAAGATGTTTCTAATGAGTGAGGCTCTAATGGACATACCCTGAGATGACAGGACATGTTGAATACTACCTTGACTAGGATGGGCAGCAAATCAGCTGGACAGGAGCAAGGCGTTCCTAATGTAACCTCACTAAAAGCAGATTAGTCATAAGGTGACTTTTTTCTTTCTTTCTTTCTTTCTTTCCTGTTTTTCATAACCACTTGTAACTGTATTGCCTATTTCAGATGTTGTACACACCTATTTTCATCTGAATTTGCCTTCATCTGGCTGGAGTTCAACACATTTCCAAACAAGCCATACTTCAATCCAAGCCAGAGGCTCCTGGACCCCACCAGATTTATCCAGCTCCCCAAAGGGTGAGAGGGACCCTGCCAGCTGCAGGAGATGGGAGATGGGTGTCTGGCCTCACGCATCTAGAAAGACAGGAAAAAAAAGTTCTTCCCTGTGAGGGTGGTGGGGTGCTGGCACAGGCTGCCCAGAGAAACTGGCTGCCCCATCCAAGGCAGTGTTGAAGGCCAGACTAGATGGGCCTTTGAGCAACCCGGTCTAGTGGAATGTGTCCTGGCCCATGGCAGAGTGTTGGAATCTAGGATTCTATAATTCTATTATCTTCAGTGATCAGTGGTGCAAAACACTCTGCTCTGGCATGCTGCGGCACACAAGGCGCTGGCATGTAGCAGAATACTGGGGGCAACCAGTCATTTGGGGTCTCCAGGAAATGTGCTGTTCTGCAACAACCAGTACAAGATGCCCCTACTCAAAGCCCAGGTAGGGATCACTCACAGATGATCCTAGGATCATAAAATGTAGGGAACAGCCACAGATTATCATAAGATCATTCAATGGTTTGGACTGGAAGAGACCTTTAGAGATCATCAAGTCCAACCCCCCTGCCACAATGACTGCTGCTCATTTCTAACCAGAGCTGCTAATTTCTAATCAGAATTAGAATGAATCTGACTTGATCTTAGAGACCAGCCCTAATTTTTAGCCAGTAATGAAAACCCTCCATGCTTTCCTTTTGTAAAAATACATGTATTTCTTTTTGGATAAATCAATGAGAGAGTTTGCCACTTAGACATACCCTCCCTAAAAACTGGTATAGTACAGAAATTCAACCATTCACTCTGCTACTTTGCTAGCAGGAGCCCTGAGGAGGACTAATGCTGCTTCATGCAATCCTCCAGTAGAGTACATGCATCAGCATGGACCAGGGATCATTCCCTGAAGATGCAGTTCACGTGTTCTGGCACTATTTAGTTGACTAGTACTGATGTAGCCATTAAGTGCAAGACTGGAAAATACTGCTGAAAAAAGTATTTTCTTCAACATAAAATATGAAGCAAAGGCTGCACAAAAAGCATGACACCCTTACTAGCTTCCCTCTAGAAAGCAGTCGAAAGTTTGCAGTATGTTGGAGATGTAATCTTGCAGTGGGTTCCCAGATTAAAAATCTATTTTGAAACCACAATTAGCAAAACCAAGTTCATCCTCCAATGGAGGAAGAACCTCTGGCTGCATTTTTATTTCAGATAAAACCTACAGGGGAACTGCAATTCAAGTGGTAACATCTCCAAGGAAACAGCTGGAAATCCTGTGGTCTTCACAGATGCTGTAGTATTCTGTATTTGAAGACAAACTGCACTATCTCGTACTTTGCACTCCAGGGAGAAAAAAAAAAACAAAAACAAAACCAAAACCCGAAGAACACAGATGAGTTCTTAGTAGGATGCCACAAACTGTGCATGCAGCAAAACAAGACTTCTTGCACTGGATCTTGATGCAAAGAATATATTCTTTACATGAGTTTGCTAGAATACAGCTAAAATTACTAATTAGCATGGAATGCTTTCATAAATAATTTTTTAGCAATTGCTGTATGTTTTCTGTTCTTCTCAAAAGAAGTGTTCATTAGCACAGAGGAGCTGTGACTTCCTCTCTCCACACACGCCAAGCCAAGATTCTAATAGCAAACCTGAAAGAAACCATTTTCACCTTTGCCTCTCTACTCAGTTCCAAGTTCAAACTGACACCCATGAGGCAGCAATCAGGAAACAGGACTGGCATGTGTCTTAAATAACAAACAGGGAACCACAGAACACAGAATTATCTTTAAGTATCCTGGGCTGCAGCAGCAGCAACATGACGAGCAGGTCAAGGGAGGCCAGGTTGGACGGGGCTTGGAGCAAACTGGTCTAGTGGAAGGTGTCTCTGCCTGTGATAGGGAGGTTGGAATTGGATGAGCTTTAAGGTCCCTTCCAACCCAAACTGTTCTGTGATTCTCTGATCTGACTACTGCCTACCCACTGCCCTCACTCATGTGCTGGCCCCTTGTCATAAGCATTTGTTGATACGGCCCCTGTTGGCTTTCAACATCCAGGGACATAACAGAGTCAGAAACACATAGAACAACTCTTTGCTTCAGTGCTGAGCAGCATGGATCAAAGTTGTGGATTTCTGCTCTTCAGGGGTTTTCAGCAGCAGAAGGTTATTATTTAAAAGGTCTAAAATACAGCTATTCCATTTAAATTCTCCAGCACACCTCAATCTTAACGCCAACAGGAGTTTCTCTTTTAATACAATTTGCCAGCTTCCCCAGTCATACATCTCTATGCCTGTAAAACCTTTCTATGGCTACTTTAACTGCTAATATAAGGCAAATTAAGACACAAAGGTAGTGCTAACCTTGACTTCACACACATACAATGAACTTATGCCTCTCTTCTTAGCCACAATGCCTCGAAAATGAACTAGGAGAAAGGGCTGCAGCTCTTTCTTATATAGCTTCCTTCTTCATGATAATACTTAATGTATCCTAAAAGCACATCTGTCCCCTCTAATGACAGTACTTGCAGAAAGACGCTAAAATGGAGGCTGGCAATTTTCCATCCTTACAAGCTCTGGAAAGCAGCCCTCGACAATAACAACCTGCGACGGGGTGAAATCAGCGGGGTTGGAAATAGCAGTGTTTGGAGGAGGAAGCCATCCATGGTCATGCTGTCTGTCTCCTTCGGCACTAAGAGCAGGATGGTTCCCTGCAGCGCATCCTCTAGTATGCCGCTTATAATAACAGTACTGTCTGGACAAAGCTACAATGGAATTTAACTCCATTATGAAGAAACATCTCCTGATGCTCATTTTCTTCCTAATACGATGAATGTTCACAGCAGTGGCATTGGCTGCAGTGGATTTATTTTCAGATTAAGATATATATATAAAAGGTATCAAGGAAAGGTACCTGAAATTACAGCAATTTTCCATGACCCATGCTCCTCCTTGGCTATTCTTTCTGCCTCCTCCATCAGTAACATACCAAATCCCTATAATGGGAAAAATAACAGGAGAAAAGGTAAGTTCTCTAAAAAATAGAAAATATATAAGCAAGCTCAGAACATAAGCATTAGTGCAGTTGCAAAACACTTGTACTTTTGTCACAGGAATGATCCTGTGATCAGGAATATTGCTGAATATTGCAGGAGAGGGCTTGAGAAGAAGTGCACCAACACTAAGCTTTACAGTGGAGCTTTCTCAGTGTTGGTTTTTTTTTTCTATCAGGAAATTATTCATAGGCAGTTCTAGTGTCTGACTGCTTCCCAATGGAGGGAACAGAATGAAGTTAAATCCATTGAAGGTAGGTTGACTTGGTAGGCATCCTGTAATTCCTGCTGCTGAATGAGTCTATCTGGCCGAGATAACCAATTCTAAACAACAATCACGGCACCATAACAGAGCTGGGTTTGTGCTAATGAATTTAACAGAGTCTGTGTGTGAACACCAGACACACATGCCTATGCTGTTTAATTGCAGAAAAATCCCAATGCCATTCTGATGAGGGACATAAGCTCAAATGGATCGTAGAATGGTTAGGGTTGGAATGGACCTTAAAGCCCCTCTAGTTCCATCCCCCTGCCAAAGGCAGGGACACCATTCACTAGACCAGGATGTGGCCGGACACTACTGATCAGAGATGGGCCTTGCTGCGCTCACTTTTCTGATATACATCAGCCTTAGCGCCTCAGACTTTATTCCCACAACCTCCCTACGAGTCAAGAGCTGCTACCGTGCTTGTTTCAGGATGAAGAATTGAGGCAGGCAGCAACCATAAGGCTTGTCAGGGCTACCCACAAAGGCTACAGCAAAATGGTGCATGACCCCTGCAGTAGGTCATGCTAGGCTCAAGCTTTGTACCCCTCTCTAAGGCTCGGCTCATGACACGGGAGGTGCCAAATCAAAAAGAATTGTAGATGAACATGTTAATATTCTGGACCAGATGCACACCTCTGTTTATGTTTGGAAATCTGGCACAGCAGGAGTGCTACTGGAATCATGATAAATACTTCAAAAGAAGGGAACAGCCTTTCCACTCTATTCAACAACTTCCTTGGTCCTATATATCTCGGAGTAACTGACTGGATTAATTAGCTCTTAATATTAGGATGGGAATTATACTCTTTGTTCATGTGTTTTTCTGACAAGGTGTACAAAATGGGGCTGAGGCAACACTGAAGCAGATATGATTTAATTCTAAAAAACACTGAACACTTACAGGCATTTTTAAGTAACACAGAAATCTTCATTCAGAAACGTCCTTCTAATCAGAAATTGCCCCCACAACTGTGAAGAACATTTTCTGATTAACCTCTTGAACACAGACTATTCCGAATGAACATGAGTGCGTCATATGCCATGAAATTTCAATTTGCAGCCTATTTTAATGTTTGTAGTTGGCTACTTTGAATTGATTTTCTCCCTCTTACCAAAAAAAAAAAAAAAAAAAAGTATATTTTTTTTCCCCAAATACTTAGGATGACTTTTTTTTTTCTTCCTACATTTGTAACTGTTAACTATTTTACACTAGAAATACTCACTTCTTTCCCCACCTCCCCAAACACTGCCTTATGGTCAAACATCATCAACATCTAGCAGAACTGCATCTTAATGCATATACTCAAGGAAAGATTAATAAATACAAGGATGTTAATTCAAAACATCAGCCCTGAGCACTTCTGGCAACGAGGACAAACTGATTGCTTTTTAAAAAGCTCAGTCTAAAGGTTCAGAACCTACTAGGGCAAAATCTAATTCACATTTTTGCTCACCGCAAGCCACAGCATGTCACATGCAGCAGAAGGATAATGTGCTATTTTCATGAGTCACTGCAAGGAATTACAAACACAGCTTTCCACTCCATTCCTCACATGCTTTAGGATATATATGTGAAATGGTTTCACAAGCATGTCGGAAGCAAAAACTTGTCTGACCCAACTGAAGGAGTTTACTTGGGAGTATCACCACATCACCCAAACCGATAAACATCCCAGAACCAAAGTTGGATTTTTATTTTTGGTAGGAAGAACATATTCAATAAATGTATCTTTGAAAGAAAACTGGGTAGTACCAAATAAAACCTCACCCTCCCGTATGTAAATATGTCTCACCATTGTGAAGGTGGCGAGGCCCTGGCACAGGTTGCCCAGAGAAGCTGTGGCTGCCCCATCCCTGGCAGTTTTCAAGACCAGGCTGGACGAGGCTTGGAGCAACCTGGTCTAGTAGAAGGTGTCCCTGCCCATGGCAGGAGGTTGGAACTGGACGAGCTTTAAGGTGCCTTCCAACTCAAACCATTCTGTGATTTTTAGATTTCAGAAGTAAAATTCATCTACTAAACATGGCTCAATTGTAGAAGGAAACAAAAAGACACAATAACTGTGCCAGAATCATAAAATCACAGAACACCACATTGGAAGACACTTCAAGATATCCCCTTTGTTTTTACTCAGTCTGCAGTCAAGTCTGATATACTGTACAGGTTATCAGAGGAAAGATACCTCCAAACTAACGATACTCAATACTGGAAAGTCAAATTAGCAGCAGCATATACAAGTATGTATTATACGGGCATGAAGCAACACTGATAGCGTTCATATGTGCTGTTTTGTTTTGCAATTTCAGAGCAGTTGCAATTGCCTAAACATGATCACACTAGTAAAAACTCAGAAGCAGCATGATGTTGGCAGGTGAAATGCAAGAAGGAGCTCAAATCCAATTCTGTTTCTATTGCAGTGACTATAATTCAAAGCAACCGAACGAATCTCAGGTAATAAAATTCTTCCCCCATTATACTAGAGACAGGGGAGGAAGGTGCAAGAAAGAGGCACAGATGAAAAATAAAGATGCTTGGAGTACCTGGTGCTGAAATTTTGAAGGATCCCGGCTGCTCACAGGGACAACGCTCCCATACACGTGCAATTCCCGGACAATGGAAACACCTCCTTTCAGCTCAGGTCTGAATGACTCCTCCGAACACTTACGTAGTCGCAGAAGGCCAACGAGAATATCCTGCTCTGGATCTTCATAGGAGAGGAAGGTCTCCCAGCCACCATTAGCTACGTAATCTCTTCTAACTAATTCAATCTGGTCAAAGAGAAGAAGCGAGGGCAAATACAAAGAGGAAAAGAGAAAGGGAAAATGTCTTTAAAAATATTTAAAGCAACAAACTGAACAGACCAAAACCAATTTCATGGGTCCATAAACTATTATGATTCAGAGAAAACATGAAGTGCTTTCTTAAAGGCCAATTTAATTCTAGATGGATTTTACCAGTACTGGGTAAGAACTGCTGTTACTGCAGTCATATTAAAGACAAAACATGCGACTACTATAATAGAAATGTATTTGCCAATGAGACAGAACTAGTCTTCTATCCTACTTGTAGGTTTTCAAGAAGGGCTAGTTACACATGTGCTTGCATGTTTGTAAGTCGGAAACCTAAACCCCATGTTTCTTAGTTACTTGAGTTTCATAACCAGTGCAAAATCAACGGGAGCAGCAACTCTCACCTCTAACCAAGGGACTATCTCTAATTGACATTCAGTTACAAACTTGCTAATTTAGAAGGAGTAGTTTTGAATCTGCCTTAACTAAACCTGTATTTTTATGACTGTCTCTACTGCTTTGCAAAGGAAATGGCTTGAGATATCTACAGAACATGAGTCTTCTAAGCAGCAGTCAACTTCCTTCTAATTACCAGTTAGTACTTTGTGGCACGGCACAGGTTCTACCGACATAAGCAAATTATGTAGTGCAACAGGAGTGGATCTGAAAAAGTTGGTCTTGAGTGAATATTGCATTACATGTGCTTTACAGAATCAGCAGGAAGTTTTCTTACTTATTCAGACAGCTCTGAAGACAGCAAAATCATCCAGACAAGTAATCTGAGAACCGATCAGTAACAACTTGTAAGTTGCCTCAAATGCAATTTTTTATAATAACACAGACAAAGGCATGTCTGAAGATCACAAGTGGAAGGGAAAGTGCAGTGACAGTGGGCTGACTACGGAGAATACAATAAAGACCATGCTTGGGTAGAAAAAATTACTTCTGCAGAGCACCTAGAAGCTATGAGGAGTAGCTAGGGGATGAGACGGCAGAAAGAAGAAAAACCTTCTGTTTCAGACAGTCATGACTTACCATCATCAAGAAGCAGCGCCAGGACCCAAGACATGACTCCCTTATGGAAATATGAGAGCTGATTAGATGTCATATAACAGGAGCTGTGTTTATATGTAGCTGAGCTAGCCCCAAGTTAAATTAATGCAACCTGTAGCTGACGATCACAACGTCACATATCTGGTGACACAGTGAGTCACTCTATTTGTGTTTTGAGTTGATACAGATAGAGCTGACATAGCTGCCCATCCCTTCTGTAGCCATTCTCCTGCCCACCTCTAACAACCAGCTGCTAAGCAGGCTGAATTTATTTCCCAAATTGCCTGGCTCAACAGCGGAGAAGCCGCAAGAGTTTGCAGTATTGACAGCCTGATGGCAACAAAATACATGTTGGTGGGGCTTAAGTACATCCCATGAACCAGGCACCCATCACCAGCTGGCGTACATTAGGTGCACTCTTAGAAGACACTTTCTAAATTAACATGAAAAGACTCAGGTTGCTGTGCTTCCGGATGCTTCCAAAGTGGGGAGCAATCAGAGGATATGCTTTAAAAGCACATCCCTAGTCTGAACTAAAGCCACTACGCAGGTACAGCTGCCATTGTTCTGACAGATTCCTTTAACTTTAGGAATTCAAACATGTATGGCAAGTGCCAGTGGATGCCATGTGAATCAGCATTGTACTGGTGTTCCTAACATTTATCCTGATGGTACAGTATAGGATTGATCCCTCCGTACAGGTGTATTAATTCCTGTGTGCCCACATGGCCAAGAAGACCAACAGCACCCTGGCTTGTATCAGCAACAGTGTGGCTAGCAGGACAAGGGCAGTGACCATCCCCCTGTACTCAGCCCTGGTGAGGCTGCACTTCTAATCCTGTGTTCAGTTCTGGGCCTCTCACTAAAAGAGAGACATTGAGGTGCTGGAGCGGGGTCCAGAGAAGGGCAACAGAGCTGGTGAAGGGCCTGGAGCACAAGTCCAGGGAGGAACTGTGGGGTTTTATCCTGGAGAAAATGAGGCTCAGGGGAGACCTTGCTGCTCTCTAAAACTACCTGACAGGAGGCCGCAGTGAGGTGTGGTCAGTCTCTTCTTGCAAGCAACAAGCAATAGGACAAGAGGAAACAGCTTCAAGTTGCACCAGGGGAGGTTTATATTAGATATTAGGAAAAATCTCTTCCCCAGAAGGGCTGTCAAGCACTGGAAGAGGCTGCCCAGGGCTGTAATGGAGTCACCATCTCTGGAGATACTTAAAAGATCTGTAGATGTGGTGCTTGGGCACATGGTTTAGTGGTGAACTTTGCAGTGCTGGGTTAATGGTTGGACCTGATGATCTTAAGGGTCTTTTCCAACCTAAACAATTCTGTGGCTCTGTATCTTGCCATGCTTTCCCAGTACTACTACAAACCAAAGGGAAAGGGCCTCGGTATTTTTTTGCAAACCTTCTCATACCCAGAAATCCATGAATTAAAGATTTGTTTACAGAAAAGCCATACAGGATTCTGTCGCCTGCCTGCTCTACTCCATGACAAAGCCGGGGTGAATGCAGCTCACAATTACATCCCTTGCTGACTGCAGAAGCAAGGCTCATTTCAACACTGATGTACAGCTCGCAGGGTAAGCACCCAAGCAGACGTCTGCTGATGTGCCAAATTCTCTGAGAGCATAACTCCACTCCAGCTTGTGTGTCGGGACAGATGACACACACGCTGATCCAGATCTACAATTAAGTACATAACTACACTAGTGAAATGGAAATGTGCAAGGAAAAAAAAGAGATTTTTAAAATACCCCTATTCTCCAGCTAGGTTTGCATATGAACAAGCAGTTAGGGTATAGCTTCCTGCTAATGTATAAAAAGCCCCTGAAAATATTATTAAGCGCTGCTATACTAACAGTTTGAAATGGCAAGATTAGAGAACTCCTTGTTTCTTTTGAGGACAAACCAAAACCAGTAGAAAGCCTGGTTCCGCTGCTTGTCCTCCAGCAGGGACTAGATGCTGCATTATGCCCACAGCCAGTCTGAATGTCACTTGTAGACAGAACAAAGCAAGACTACAGGAACCTTCACCAGGAGGTTTTGTATAATGTGCATCTTAGCACAATAAGCATGCACCAGATAAGCTCATCTGCTCAGAAAAGTCCCTCCTGGGTTGAGTTTTTTGTTCTCCCCAGTTCCCTGGGCACAGAGGGTCCCTACAACACATAAATCCCCCTCAAAGGGGTTTTGGGAACTCATGCGATCTACAAAGCCTTTTCCTTCTGGGATACTGATATGAATGTAGCAAAAGCCATCCGGAATCACCTCCTGGTCAGCTGGTGCACAGCCATGGGAAGCAGCATACCACAATTCCCAGCAATAGTTCCTTGTCTGTAAGCATCCTGTGCGCTGGGTAAGGATAACCCTTACCAATGTGGATCACCACTTCAGTAAGCAACCCTATCAAACCTCTGACACAGCCTGTTTTCAATTTACTTTGACAAACAAAGGGGGAAACCCAGTTTCAGATTATACTCAACCTAAACCAGCTTAAAAAACTGCCTTATTCCTACTAAGGCTTTATATTGAGATCATTACCTTGATACAACCCTGGTTTGCAGGAACAGAAGCTTCTGCATTTTACACTTTCCGATTTAACACTAATGTAGGTCCATATCTGTAACAGAGCTGTCATTGCCTCTTGCCTTTCAAAAACTGTCATTCTGAATGTCTCTTTGCAGCAACAATTCACTGGAGCATTTTTAAGGCTATTACATAGCACTAGGCAGCCTTGACCACTCTGAGAGCAAGCAAATACCTTCCACTGCAATGGAGAAAAGCCACTAATTGAAAAGGCAGCTTGGAAACAGCTCTGTAAATAACCAGCTATAGGCAAGTAATGCACTTCAAATTGATCTAAAAAAAATTGAAATACTTTCAAAAGCAGACATGTAATCACCATTATGAAAATACATACAGCCTACTGATCCTTAACAGAAAGAAGATGCATAAAGTATAAGTGATTACAGCAAGCAATTAATTTATTTTAGATCTGACATGATAGCCTCTCTTATCAAGAGGATGCGCTGTTTACTTACGAAGCCAAAACCAACATCATACCTTGTCATTAGTCTAAAGTGCATGAAAAATTATACCATCTTCAGAATATTTCTCTTGCTTGCTGTCATGATAAATTTTGCAAAGACTACATAATGACATCCTCCTGTCACTCAGATGGATGAGTTTAACAAAAGGAATTTTCAACATAACATTGCTTTGAAAACCCTGTGATAAGCTATTTGCTAACTACTCCAGAAATTTACAATTTAAATTAGATTAGCACCACTGACAACAGACATCTTTGGAAGATATTCTATGAGATGACCGCAGATTAGATAACAAGAGTAGAGCATAAAGGCTGCATGGCCTATGGCCAAATGAGTCTGTACAGCCTCAGTTCTTGCAGAAATCTGGTAAGAACAAGATTATTTGTTGAGGATTGTTACACATTTATATAAATTATCCTGTGCTGCATCACCAGCAGCGTTACCAGCAGGGTGAGAGAGGCGATTCTCCGCCTCTACTCTGCTCTGGTGAGACACCCCCCTGCAGTCCTGCATCCAGCTCTGGGGCCCCATCATAAGGAGGATGTGGAACTGTTGGAGCAAGTCTAGAGGAAGCCACAGAGACGCTCTGAGGGCTGGAGCACCTCTACTATGGAGACAGGCTGAGAGAGCTGGGCTTGTTCAGCCTAGAGAAGAGAAGGCTCCAGGGAGACCTTAGCACAGCTTCTCTAAAGGGGACAACAAGAAATCTGGAGAGGGGCTTTTGACAAGAGCCTGCAGGGACAGGACAAGGGGGAATGGCTTCAACCTGACAGAGGGGAGATTAAGAAGAGATTTGAGAAAGAAGTTGTTCCCTGTGAGAGTGGTGAGGCCCTGGCGCAGGGTACCCAGAGAAGCTGTGGCTGCCCCATCCCTGGCAGTGTTCAAGGGCAGGCTGGATGGGGCTTGAGCAACCTGGTCTAGTGGAAGGTGTCCCTGCCCATGGTAGAGGGGTGGAACTGGATGACAGTCTCCTAGACTAGATGATAAGGTGTCCTTCAACCCAAACCATTCTGTGATTCTATGATCCCATGAATCACTCTGTCTCTGTTGACACACAGAAAACCTAACCCCAGTTTAGTGGCTGACATTTTAGTAAGTGGATATGTGCCCATTGCACACAAGAGGAAAGATGTATTTAAGTGTCCTGATTTGGGTTCCTACTTGGGAGTAGCAGTGTCTTCTGCCTGGCACAAAGAATTCTTATTTGAAAGTAAAGGCAATATATGACAGACAAACTCCAGAATTGTTTCGGTCCCTCCCTAATATCAGCAAAGGAAAAGGAACAGCACACTTCCAGGGTATGACTTATTAGCCACAGCATATATGTACTGTAAGATGGATCAGACCCTGTGTGATACTTGCAAGCTCATCTCCTTGGATGCCACAAACCTCCTGACAACTCCCTAGAAGGACTACAGTGACCTGAAGGATTAGTTTCCTAAACTGGATGCTTGAAGTTCAGCAATGAACGTTTTGCTTTCTACAACATAAGCATACCAGTCTTTTTGTGGACTATTTTAGGAAGGAAAAACACAACACAAGGGTCATACGCTAAATGGATCCACTCACATATACACACATATATGTGTGGAAGTGTATTTACACATAAACCATTTGCCTATATAAACATTTACAAAGGCTGTAAAGTTGTCTTGCTAAACAGTCATTCCTGTTCTGCACATACAAACGGTGTTATTGGTATTTTCTAGATCCAAATTTACAATGAGGAGGGAGAAAAGGGAAGGCAGTTATTTTGTTACAGCAGCGAAAATACCAAAATAACTGCTGGCTGTAGTCAGTTTATTGAACATGGTGGTCCATAAATTTTAGCATGTGACTGCACTCAAACAAAAGACATCCAAAGCTGCTGAGAAAATAAATGGAAAATTGGATCCATCTACAAAGGCAAACCACAGGATTGGACATGCAACAAACGGATCCCAACGCCTCCACACCGAACGCAAATAACAAATTGTGTCTGACAGAAGCTCCTAGAAAAAAAAACCCAAAAGACAAATCCTACCTGATATGGTCTCACTTTATGGTGAATTTCTTGAATTCCAACTTCTCTTGTCCTTACATCGCGACACTAAGAAAAGAGAGGGGGGGGAAAAAAGTTACATAGGAGAAAAACATTAAGCTTTGCAACACACAGATTTCCAGACACCCATTGGGTTCAAAACTAAACTGAAAGAGCACAAAGTTGCACAGATTAATTTCAAATGGGTAGACTTCAAAACAAAAATGCTCACCGATCCATTCTTAATACACCTCAGAAAGAGGTCTTAGTGCTAAATGGAAAGACATGCTGGCAAAAATCAATTCACTAAGCAACCATTATGGCTCAAGAGGAAACGCACCCTTTTTCACAAGCAGCAGGGTCTGGAGGCAAAGTCAATGCATACAGAAAAGTAACAGAGGAAAAAAAAAAAGATTTTGGCATAATCCATCTTTATCCTTCATTGGGAAGGTCTAACATTTGTAAAATCAACACCCAAGCACCCAAGAGTCCTTAAATGGACATATTTTGAATCTCAGTAACCCCTTTTCTTGCTTTTAAATGAGAATTGTTGCAGAAGCCCTGTCCAAATATCATAAAGTAAAGCAAACACTGATCTGGCATCCACAGAGGCATCACTGAGGCTTGGGACCAATGATGCAGAAAACAATGAGAGTCAAAAGAAATCTTCCCTCCCTTAGAAGCCAGACAGAGGAGGAGATGAGGATGCAAGCTTCGTGTCTGAGAGATGGGCTTGCATAAAGTTTTGTTCTTCTCAACAAAGTCAATCAAAGTTGAGTCATTTGGCACCCATTCATGTAAGCGAAGGGCTGTAATAGTATGAACACTCCTACTGTGAAAGACTACATGCATCCACATCTTAGCAGGTTTATTGGAAGTCCAACGCTAAATTTAACCCAACTTTTGTCAGCAAAGTACAGCCACAAGAATTTTACCCGAAGCAGCTGAGTTGCAAATGCCTGTTTCATAGAATCATACATAGATTAGACCTATCTTCAAAAAAAAATAGCACTCACTCACATCAACACAAAACACCTTTATAAAATCAAGGGGTCTGATCCAGAAGTTCCAGAGAACACTGACATAGACTTTAAAGGATAAGGCTTTAGGCGTATCCTTCAGATGTAAGGCTAAAGGATGTTTGTCTTTACTGTAAAAAGCTACTGGACAGGTGTTTGGTTTTCAGTTTTCTAAATGGCTGGAAACTTGGTAATTGGCTTCAGAACAAGTAGCTTAAAAGCATTAAAATTAACTACTTAACCTGGTCATGAAATTAACCCAGGAAAGGAAGTCTTATGGGCTGCAGGTAGGTAACTGGTTACATCTGTTTGCATTTCAGAGTTGTTTTTTTTTTGCAAACCAGAAGACTAAAAGATCATTATTTAGGAGAATAATACTGCTTTTATCATTAGCTTTCTTTCAAACTTTTTATATGTGAAACTATAAATTCTGGGCATTGGTCTACAATATCTAGATTAAGACAGTCTAGATAGCTAGTTTCATTCCACTAGCTCTACTGTACTTGGAAGGAAGGAAGATAACCTCCACCAACAGGGTAAAAGTGGTCTAACAGCAAGAGCACCTACTGTCCATGGATTTTGAAAAGCCAGACTTGCAGATGGGGATGCAAAAATCCAGTTCACAGAGAAACTCTGAATACCCAGAACAAGCACAGCTCCGTATCATGCCCTGTCCTCCTCTGAATGCTTTTTAATTCCGTTTATCAATATAAAGCAACCATCTCCCAAATAGCAGGAAAAAAGTGTGGGCTTGTGTTAGTTTTTTAGAGTGGACTATGGTAAAAGCAGGATTCCAGGATTAAGTGTTCACGGCAAGGCTGGACGGGGCTTTGAGCAACCTGGTCTAGTAGAAGGTGCCCGTGCCCATGGCAGGGAGCTAGAACTAGATGAGCTTTAATGTCCTTTCCAACCCAAACCATTCTGTGATTCACTGTCGTACCAGGATTCTAGAGCAGACAAATTTGTCTCTGCTTTACAATTTCTTAGCTACAGAAACAGCACTGTAAAAGACAGAGAAACATCCACTCTTCATTAAGAACTGAAGGAAGTGCAACGTATTCTGGGATGCTGCTTAAAAATTCTGCATCCCAGCAGTGTATCTCCACTTGCACTCAGTGGCCAGCAATCATAAAGGCTAGCACTTGGTCCCACAACAAGGCTCATCAAGAATAATTTCTTTCCAGCAACCACAGACACAAGATGCAGTGTTGACGTGACTGATACTGATCCCTATCCCTCTAACGTGCTCCTCACCAAGCCACTCCCCAGAGATGGATACCAGAACTGCCACAGCTAGCGAGCTGGCAAAGGTATGATTCCTATAGGTCCTTTCCTTGCCACAGCCTCTTCCTTTCTTTAAGAGACAAGAGGACAAAGTATATATATAATTTTCTCCTATGATACAACAAAACCACAACAGTATCTTACATTTCAAGCTATACTGGCTCCTCATTCTGCCAGCTCCAGTGTTTTTGCCTCACTACATTAAAATCTATTATCACCTGCACAGTAGAGATACCCACAGATTTGGTTCTAAAAGCAGTGACTGCCAGCCTGACAAGCTCTTTAATGGTTCAGCTCTTCCTTGACTGCCATGGATCAGCTATCCCCACTTCTCCAGCTGGTCTTGATCAGGTTCTGATGAAATGATGTGGTTTCAGTATCAAACCCAGGAAGTGTTCACTTTGCCCTAAAAAGCTCAACTGAAAAAAGCTCAGCTACATCAAGGAGATTGCCTCCCCTGCCTAGTTTTGAAGTGAAAAGTCAGCAGAAGGGATGGAAACTTCTGTGGCTGGCAAAGACGTCTGCCAAATCCTGGCTTGCTACTGGAGAGAGACTGGGATGAATGATTGTCCTGGGATCAGCAGTAGCAGTCATTCTTCTCAGTAGCTGGTGCAGTGCTGTGCCTTTGACTTTCGGCCTGGGAACAATGCTGATAACACTGATGTTTTTAGTTGCTGCTACATAATGTTTACTCTGACCAAGGACTTTCTGAGCCTCATGCTCTGCCAGGGAGGAGGGGAAGCTGGGAGGAAGCAGAG
>WYDI02000236.1:0-20175 GCA_009867235.2 Psittacus erithacus
CTGGAGAAGAGAAGGCTGCGTGGAGACCTCATAGCAGCCTTCCAGTATCTGAAGGGGGCTTATAAGGATACTGGGGAGGGACTCTTCATTAGGGACTGTAGTGACAGGACAAGGGGTAACGGGTTAAAACTTAAACAGTGGAAGTTTAGATTGGATATAAGGAAGAAGTTCTCTACTGTTAGGGTGGTGAGGCACTGGAATAGGTTGCCCAGGGAAGTTGTGAATGCTCCATCCCTGGCGGTGTTCAAGGCCAGGTTGGACAGAGCCTTGGGTGACACAGTTTAGTGAGAGGTGTCCCTCCCCATGTCAAGGGGGTTGGAACTAGATGGTCTTAAGGTCTTTTCCAACCCTAACTATTCTATGATTCTAAGATTTGATGTTTACGGTTGGGTTTTTTTCTTTATTTTGGTTTGTTCAGATTTGTGTGGGGTTTCTTTTAAAATAATTTTTGATATTTCTAAGTCAAAGAAATATTCATTTTTTACTGAGAAAAACATTTCTTATATCTCTTCTACACACAGGGTCCTGTAGAAATTCTCAAAATCTATACCACTGTAAGGTAGCACCTCATCTTTAATGCCGAGAGAAATAAAATAATTTAATCTTTACAACTTGGTTCACTTTTGACTGGATGAGGTCTCTCAAATAGGCTAACCCAACTTGATAACTGAGATCAGTTTGTTTTGCTAGGAATGTCACAAGAAGAAATTTTATTTCAGTGACCAGATATTATTTGAAGATATTTATGGAATGTACATCTCTATGTGTATACTTTTTATATATATATATATATATGCACATACATGCACACAAACTTATATGCACACTTTTTCATGCGGCTCGCTTGTATTTAACATGATTTCTTCATCTGTTCAATTCAATTTCTATGGAGTTCTTCTAAAAAGTTTCGAAGGTAGGTAAATACTTTAGTACCTAAAATACTTTATGTAATCCAAATATAGTATGGTACCACTGAGTACATAAAACCTCTTTGCTTCCGCTTCTCTCGAAAAGGTGAGAGGAATTGCATTATGTAAATAATCAAACTTCCAGTTTAAACCACATTCTGGAAGAAGAGGAATTTATAGATTTTCATCTGAAATACAATGCCAATTTTAGAAGAATTTAAGAAAATCAACTGTATTTTAACAATTAATAAATACAGATCTGTTACAAATTTTGCTCTGACCAGGAACGCATAGATGGAATGAACACTATCCCAATTTACCTATTTTCACAAGTAAAAAGAATGAGGAGTCAGAGGAGAAAATGGAAAACAATTTAAAATTGTATTTTCAATAAATGTATGGCTATTGTGCATTCCTATTCACTGCTCCCTCAGAGAAATGACAGTGTTCTACTAGGATTTTACAAGAAGCTTGCTGTAAAAGGCAAGACAAGAAACAAACTAATGCTCAGAATCACACACATGCAGAAAGAAAAGAAGCAATTCTTCCTATCTAAAACCTATCCCATACAATAATTCATCTTCTGAGAAAAAAGGAGAAAGTATCTTACAGTATAGCCAAGATCTTAAGTACCACCAGAATGTAATTCGGGTTAAAATAAATAAATTCTTCCATTTTACTCTCATTTCTCCTTGCTTTCCCACCAAAGAAAGAAGAAAGGGAAGTCTGTAAATCCTAAGTTAGCTTCCATTGCATAGAATTTGCAAACATACTGTTCAGACATAACAGAATTATTATTGCCTGAACCTGGAGGCTGGTGCTACTTGTTGTACCTAGAATGACAAAAAAGTCCGTCTGGCTTTGTCCAAGTTGAAAGCATGTTTAAAATGGATAAATGCAGAATGTCCATTATAATTACAAGATACAAAAATGTTATTATGCTCAGCCATATTCTTATAAAATGTAGTGATATAGAAGTAGTGAAACTCAGTAAATCACTTGAACCCAACCAGCAGATTCTTGAGAATTTTAACCAGTGCTTGAAAACACACAGTATCTCACTTAGAGGTAACTCATGGGAAATACATGTGCTTCAGAGCATGCATTTTTATCTCTCTGCTATCAAAACAACACATCAGAAACATAGCAAGACTTATCATTTTACCACTAACTTGGCAAAGCAAAAATTAGTATTAGTGTTACCACATACCCATCCTCAGAGGTGAGGAAAGTCCTGAGAAAACCAACCAAGCATCTGAGCTAGCCTTGCTTGGAGAAGTGTGCTGGTACAGAAGGGACTGGGCAACATTACCTCCCCATGTCTATTCAGCCCTAAATTATGCTACGATTTTTATGTTATTCCAGAGCTATGATTGTGGTATCAAAGTGGAAGAACACAATAAAGAGCCTTTCAAATTGAAATGAGCATGTAAGTTTGACTTCATCTTGACATTAACATCAAGAACACAGATCAGAACAAAATAAATTTTAGTCCCACAATGGCCAGGAGGAAGAGCGCAAGAATGTGCTATTGTCACTCCAAAGAAAATTATACCAACATATTGTTCCTTTTAAAGAAGCAAACACTGCCTTCAAGCAAAATAACGGAAGTCAATCCAAGTATTGTGAAGTCTGAATATAATACAAAATACTAACATTTGTTCAGAAAATTAACTGCTTTTATTTTTCTACCACACAGGCTTGAGATGCTATACTCCTTTTTTGATTTTTATTTAAATATGGAGCCTATGATTTATACTCCATGTCAATTAATCAATCAAAATTACGTCTGATGCAGTTCTGTCCCCCTCTTTTTTTTTTTTTTTTTTTTCTTCATTTATTAATCTCTCTCTCATGAGAACTAAATGGAAAAGATTCAGGCTTATGGTTGAAGAAATGAATTTCATATCCAACAAAAAAATTAACCTATATTTAAATGATAGTAATTCAGCAGTAAAACTTTTAAATTATCACTACAGCCATTCAGAAGTTTTGCAGCCATTTACAGATTAAATCAAATGTGTTCCTTTCACTGTTTACAAAAGCAAACAAAAACAAAATCAAAACAAACAAAAAAACAAAACCAAAAAACAGTGACAGAACAGAGCTATCTAAACATCTAATGTTTGAAAATTTTTGCTTTATTTCTGGGGTTTTTTTGTTATCATTGATTTACATTTTACTACCTCTGAGAGATGCTCCAATTACTATCCTTGGTCAGATTAAACACAGTAAGTGTCATACTTTTATTAACTACCAGAAGGACACCACTTTCTGACTTATTAAAAAAAAATAATTCATATTCTCACTGTAGGGTATCCGCAGGATCACATCCCCTCTTCCTCTCCCGTGCCCCCTGGCCCCCCGCCGTAATGGTTTACAAGTGCCTTGCACAGCCCATTCAAAAAATACTTAACTGCCATCTAGTGGCTGAGTAGACCGACTTCTCTATGGTATTTTTCAGACTCTAATCAAACAATTCATTCCTCAATTCTGGTATTTCTACTTGCATTCTCATCCTTCCTTCAGGGCCTAAGAATCCCAGCATTCTTATAAGACAGTGTTTTAATAATAAAATTCCATTACTAGTCACACAGGAAGAAGAACAGACTAGAACAATCTCTGCTTAAATTATGCTGAGATCTCAACTAGAAGAACCTCACTTCATATTGTAAAAAGTTTAATTAATTCATCTGCTACAGTTCTAGAACATGAAAAATCTATTAATGCTTATTAGGCTTTCTAAAAACAACCCCTGCAAAAAAAAAAAAAAACCTAAATATTGCATTAATTTGAAAAGTTTTAATATTAAGAATCAAAGACAGATTTCTATCAATAAAGTGGAAACTTCTGTGTAAAAACTGTATTTCATGAATATGAACATAAAAAAAATAAGCATACTTGATCTGAAGTTATCATGGCCTGGAGTGAAGTTTGGCAAAAGTTAGACTCCCCTTTATTTCTTGAGTAAAAGTACTCCGCACTTCAGCAGTTCGTATGACCCCAGCAGCATAGTACTCCGTCAGGTTTCAATCATCTTTTGTTTCACACAAACTTTGCTTCCTTTCTGTTCATTTTTAATAAAGTATAATTTATTCTCAAGGCTAACAAGAAAACACTATGCCTACATGTGCTTCCTGACATTCACCCACTTTCAGATATCTCAATTCTAATATCTCATGTTAGACATACAATTAGAACATGATCTCCTGCACATCACAAATTGCAAGCCAGGCTTTATTTTTGGCAAGATAAGGACAAAACAGATTTATACTTCTCAGTTTTTTAGCTTTATGTTTTCTGAGATTGGGGTATGCCGGCACAATGTTGCTGGCAGTTTATGTTAATACTCCTTAAAACAATGTATCCAGTTCTATTTGCCAGACAGAGATCCTCAGTTAGCTACAGTATTTACCTTGAAAAATGCAGTAAGTACAGACTTCACTATCATTTGATTCACTTAGAAAACTTCCAAAAAAGTTTGCTTTTTTTATGCTCCTTTCTTTCCTCAGTGAGGTAACTGAATATAGGTTTGTAGGAAAAGAATTATTTTAGAACTGTTCACTGCCTCTCCAAGTCTTCTCTTCCTCCTTACAGAACGTAACCTAAGTAATAAAAGGGTGGAAGAGGAGTGATCCAGGTTCCCAGAATCACTAGCTCCTTCTAAAAGGATATCTCAAGGAAGAACACAAAGAAAGAAGTAATGTAAAAAGAGCCACAAAATGGCTTGGAAGTGCATAAAGGAAGAGTTCCCTATTTTTCACCAACTTCAGTTGAACACAGTTGTTAATCAATCTCATCTAGAGTTTACCTTACCTTGATGAAAGCTATGTAATACCAAAATAAAATAGGTTTTAAAAATCTCCTTTTTTTATATTATTCTTTTTGTATGTGTAGTAGAATTATTTTACATTTCAGAAAAATCTTACATTTACCTTCCTTCTCTTACCTTCACCTGTAAAGAATCATCTTTCTGAAATTTCATTGAAGAGTTTTGAGCAGTGTGCCTGTTCCCTATACAAAGTCTAGCTATGATATTTTATAATGAAAAGTAAATCCCAATCTCACCAATGTTTGATTTTTTCTAAATAGACCCATTATGTATTTATCTTAAAGGATTTTTCCACCTTTTTTCTTGTATTCTAAGAGTCAAAATCAGAACATTTCAAATGTCTGAAAGGCTGAGGGATTACCAGCAAAGTGTGGTAGTTGAGAATACTTTGGAGACATTCCAAGATTCAGATTTATAATGTTTTCAAAATGGGAAGTATATTCAACATGGCAAAACTTGTCCTGTAATTTAAGGTTTTTAAGGGTAGCATCATTTCCCTATGAAATTGTTGGAAAGTGCACCAGTGGATCATGCAGTAGAAATCTGTCTTTGTTGCCTGAGAAGTGCCAAAATTTGGTCTGGCTGTTACTACCAGTTGAAGTATGTGGCATTCAAAGAAACAATATAATTTTTGTTGAGGGTTTATTTGTTGGTTTCAATGGGGTAAACCAAACCAAAGTGAACATCAGACCCGGAAATGATACAGGCATAAGTATTTTTTGATGGCAAGCTTTTCTGCAGTAAATATAGGTTAAATACTCAGTGTAAACTATTTCTTAACCAAACTGCTAGAAATTGGAGCAGTCTGGCAAAACTTTATCTCCTGAAACAGGATTAGAGACCAGGCTTAGTCAATGGCATGAAGAATTCATTACATCCGGATACTGACCTTTAAATAAATGTAATAAGGGCTTTCTTTTTAAATCTGTATGATACTCAGAATAGACACTATTCACAAACCATTAAAAATTTAAAAAAAAGAAAAAAGAGGAAAAAAAAAAAAAGGAAGAAATTTCAAGAAAACAAAGCATATGACTTCCAAACAACTTCAGGTTTCCAGTTCTGTGATGTCCCACTACTAAACAAAACCTAGTTTTCATGCATTCATTTTCAATTATAGGAATTTTTTTTCTTTTTTTTCCTCTTCTTCTTTCTGCCAAGACTCTTTATCTACCATGCAAACAAAATCAAGCGAACCTGAAAACTGAGTTAAACTGTAAGGAAAATTACAAGGGTAGCAAAAAAGATCAGGAGTGCAAAACAAAAGGAAATTGGCTCTTTCACAAAAGGACTGCTGTCAAATCTAAACATCAGGTTTGAAGCTGGAGTTTCTAATTAGAACATTCAATTTTCCTCTTCTTCCTTCACTAAAGGAGCTAGGTCTAACAGAGCTTTCACTGTTCATACTGGGAAGACTAAGCAGACATTGTTGCTCGTCTTTGGGATTTCAAAACCAGGACTAGAAATGGCTGCCATTTTTTATTATGTTTCCTTCCTGCACTAAAAACAAGCACACTCCCAAAGCCTCTTTTTTTTTTAATTGTTATTTTAAAAAAATCAGCTGTCTTGTACTCAAAAAAGCAGTCTTAAAAACTTAAGAAATTATGCTGCAAAATAGGAAGGTTATGTCTAACATTGTAAAGGTAAGAAAACTAAGAGGATAAAAAAAAAGCCTTTTCCAGTGGCAAGAAAATGTAGAATCCAACCTTCTAAGTAAGAAAGTGTGTTACTTCTGCTTTTAATTTAGAATTATTCTCTTTTAGTCAATAACATGTAACATTTATGTTTGTTTCTGTGTCAATATTGACCATCTTCAATTATTTTAATAGCAGTGGAAAATGTCTTTTACTGGGGAAAGAAGAAGGAAGATGTCTGTAAGTAGAGTTAGTTGATCAGTTTCAAATTATATGCTAGGGCTCCATGTATCAAAAGAAAAGAAAAATTACCTACTTGGCTAACTTCAGCTAATGCTTGCTTTCTTCAGAAAGAAAAACTATGGACAAACTAGACAAAGAATAAAAGAGGCTAGATGTCTAATAGAAATATTTCATAGTATTTCATCACTATTTTTAAAGTACAAATAACATCAAGAATGATGTGATTGCAGTAAATGATTAATCTACAAACATGATGCAAAAAGTTAGTTTGACCCTTCTATCTTCTATGTGTTTAATTGGTAGATTGTAAGGATTGATATAGATAGATAGCTAGAATACACTCAACTGTTTGGGACTATACAGAAGTAATTTGAATACATGAAAATATTTATCTACATACAGTTCCTTAAATTAAGAAACTTCCACTCTGACTTTCAAAATAAACCAGAATGATGATGACATAGCAAAAATTTGAGATTATTTTCTGCAAGTGAAGTCATCACGCATTCAAAATACTTCTGTTTTTCACTGATGAATAATAATATAGAGTGGAAGAAGTTCATATTACTTTGATGAGAGATCAACATTGAGCAAGAGGAATGGTTATCTCTAATAACAGGAGCAAATGTAATTCAGTAATTGGATAACATAATAGGCTAATTTTAAAAATAACAAAAACTCCACAACCTGAAGTAAAAGTTTGTTCATGCTACCAAAAGAGCGCGCTAGTGCTGCTGGTTAAACTTCATTCTCATAGCAAAGGAATCTGGTTTTCCGCAGGTAAAGTACCTAAGTATTCATGAAACTCTTTCCATTAATTATATTTCTAATTAAAAAAAAAAATCTTTTATATACATTATTTCTTGCAATGAAATAAAAACCCTAGAGACAGATTAAATATAGTCCTTATATGCAATACCTTTCTGGAAGTACAGGAAAAAGTTCATTTTCACAAGAAATACTAAAAAGTGTTGCTACTGTAACCTGGGTAACTGAAATATAGAAATAGCATGGGACAAATATATTTTACTTTAAACTTAAGATACTGCAATGTAGAATAATTCTGTCATATTTTAACTAATGGCATCTAGTTTATGGATGTTCTTAATTATGGTGGTGAAAGAGTTCAGGTACCTGACAAGAACTCCTTTAATGTTGTTTGGCAAGATGAGATCCATAAAGGTAATAAACATATTCTATCCACTCATCCTTATGAAATACTTGATTGAACCTGGATTAAATTCGTGAGTTTAAAGATCAGTAGCATGCATTTCACCAGGCATTCCTTATTTTTTCCCTTAAAAGCAAATCACTGACCATTTTCAGAAATGCTGCTCAATGCAGTTATGCTTGAAACATCCACTCATTAAAAAAACCAACCAAACAAAAAAACCCAAACCAAACCAGATCAGAAAAAAACCAAACAAATAAAGCAAAGCCACAAAACCCAAACTGCACCAAGAATAGTAAGAAAAATAAAGGAAAGATAAATTAAAAAAAAAGAATAAATAAATTAAAAGAATGAAGCGCTTTGGGGCATTCCTTGCACCAAACCAAGATTTAAGGAAACCAGGACTTTGCCTTCCTCTTCATGACTTCCAGAGAAATTGAATAGTCTTTTTCATTAGCAAGATAAATTTGGTACCTGTGATTGGAGTGCTTTCACAGAAAATAAGCTAGTCTTTTGAGGAAACATAATGTGAAGTTCCCCAACTCCATCAAACTACACCACATTTAATGAGGAATATAACACAAATGGTGAAAAAAGGGCTGTGTTTATGCTGAACAAATCCAACCCAGACTAGGTCTCCACTGTCCCAGTAAACATTATTACTTTTTGAAGTCAAGCACTGCAAATCTGTCTGTTCTCTTACTACCACTGCTATAAGCTTCAGTGGCGAAAGACTGTAAACTATTATTCCACATGAACTTTTGAAGATCAGTTGATATAACCTGGTCTTCTATAACCATTCCTTAATGCTGTCAGACTTCCGGAACCAAGTGTTAACTTACTTCTGAGTGAGAAATAACATCTAATAATCACCTTAGGCAGCAGGAACCTTGAATCTCTGTACCTAGATACACTACGGAGCATATAAGTATTCTGAAATAAAAATTTAGAAACAAAACCACACTTCAGAATGTTTGTACTCAGAACAGTCAGTACACAAAATTACTGCAAAAAATGTCTGAAGTACTACTTTTCTGGTCTTTTTACAAAATGATAGATAAAACACTTCTGTTAGAATCTTACCTGTACCAGCTGAACACCATCTACGCATTGTTTCTCAGTTTCTAGGCCAGCAGATTTCAATTCTGAATTTGAAAAGAAGATACAGATTTTAAATGTTTGCTATATCTACATAAATTATTCATCTTTTGAAATACACATTAAGAATTTCATGAATACCGTGTACAGTTAATTTTAGATTGATAATTTAGAGTTGGGCAATTAATGTTATTTTTTAACCCAACAGGTCATATGCATAAAGTCATATCTGATCTCAATTTACAATGTTCATACTATGACTCAACATTAAATGCTATCATCTTAAATTTGAAAGAAGGCCATTTTAATCATCAAAATTTCTGATTCAAAGGAAAATAGTTATTTATGCTTCTATCATGCACATTCCACAGAAGGTCAGGGGGAGGTTCTCATGATTGTTCTTCCCATCCAATCTCATTAAGAAGTATTTCTGCCCTTAAGGTCTGAGAATTGTATCTGTTCACAAAAGGCCAAAAGGACTCATAAGCAGAGCTGCCTTTTTCATATCTGCCAATGACCCTCCTCTGCCCTGCCATCAAAATTTGAAATGTCCATAATAAGATAGATAGTGATACAGACCTAAACTCATATTTTAAAAAGCACGCTTGAACAAAACAGGCCTTATTATTGCAAACAGATTTTGAGAAATCTTATTTTCATCCTAGCTTGATTGTTTGCTGTCTACAACATCCCAGCCTTACAAAGGGATAATAGTTTAGGACAATGCAGTTATTGTCTAAGTCAATGCTTCCCAGAACTGGGGACATTCAAACTGAGGATACAAAACTAATTCTTCACCTTTGTACTAAATTCTGCACCATTTCTTTTGGGCAAAGTACCAGCATTAATGTGACTTTTGGAATTTTGAACACATTACTCATTTACATTGGAAAATGAAACAGCAGTACTTCATACTAGTTGTATCTTCTTCCATTATTTTCTGCTTCGGAATAACTGATGAGTCTCCTAATGAATATCTTTGCATTCTTTGACTTAATGATTATCTTTAAATAGAGAAACAAAATTATTTGTCCTAGAATAATGGCTTTAAATAAAACTATAGATCTTCAGCTGTGACAATGAAAAAATGTAATGGCAGTGGGTCTAAGAGCTTTTATCTGCACATTTTTCCTGGAAAATGAGCATCTAAACATAAGAAATCTCCTCTATCCCATAACTAGATTCCCTGTCTTGTTTTAAACCCTGAATAATAATTATTCTACAAACATTAGGCTTTCAGATCTTTGTTTTCATAAAAACATTTAAATTTAAACCAAACCTAAGCACAAACAAAATTACATCAAAACCTTGATTGTGCTAATATATATTTCAGTGAAAGACATGTACTGTACATTCCTGCATTGTTTCTCCAGTGCTGTTATTTTGGCTGGCTGCTGGTTTGGTTATGCTGGAAATGTACAAGCATGTAGCAATCCAGTACACATTCAGGACCCTCAAAAGTCTTTCGGTAAGCCACTGCAGAGAATAACAAAGATTTATTTTTCACGTATTTATGAGAAAGGGTCTTGCAGTTAAAGCACAGAGCTTGATAAAAGCTCTGGTTTCTGTTCTGACCTTTCAACAGATTTCTTTTCTGACCTTAAAAGAACATCTCTATGCCTCAGTTTCCTTGCCTGATAGAAGATAATGGGGGGGGGGGGGGAAGAGGGGGAGGGGGGAGTGCTGAGAAAATGAGAGAGAGAGAAAAAAGCACCATGCCAGCAGCTACACAGTGCAAAGATCCCTAATCAGCTCAGTAGCTACTGCTAATGATGCCACTTTAACTGGTCATAGCCTAACTTTTTTACACAGGACAAGAACAGAAAGATTTTTCTTATACCGGCCCAGAAAACACGTGCATCTTGCATCCTTCTTATATCTTTCAAGGGCACCACTACACAGCAGGCAAATCTGTTGACCGTTTGCAGGAACAGTGAAACTGTTGTGGTCCAAAACCTCTGGATTCAGAATTCGTAGACATTTGGCCTCCTCAGAGCTTTCTGACAATCCCAGATGTTGGGAAGCGAGACATACAAGGGGGAAGTTTCATTGCCAATGGCAGTTATGCTGCAAGGCTACCTCTTGCAAATTAACAGTCTTCAACCTTTTTTACTTTTTTAATTATTTACTAAAACAGCATTTCAAGTCTCATCCGACAGAATTTTGCCCAGTCAAAGGTGGGTGAGGATAGGCTGTCAATAACAGGAAATAACTCACTATCTCTCGCTTTGACAAGTTTTTAATATGGTTAAATCATGCTTTGTGGCTGACTTTCAGGTAAGTCCATTTACTGAAGAAAATTCATGATGCTACTAATGAATTCGACACACTCCTCATTGCAACAAAAAAAAACCCACAGAAACAGTGAATGATGATTTTCTGGTAAAAGCTATTAATGTCTCTTCTGAAGGAAGGGAAAAGTATTAATATTTTTAAACTAAGCAGGTGTGAGATACTGTTTTTACAAATTATCTGGAAGAGAACATTGTTGGCTAACCCTACTTCAATTGATCTGCAAAGCTAGAAAAACTTTTATTAGTATTTGGGCATTGGTGATCGCCCCAGGGCCCATGTACATGATTTTAAATTTCTGCATGGCTGAGAGACACTTTAAGGTGAATTTGATCCTCACCTAGGTTTTATTCTTTGCTAATGTTCTAGTGTTAGACAAGACATGTACAGACACAACTTAGAAAGTAATGTCTCCTATTATGCAAATTGGAACAAACTACCTTCCTCACTCAAAAGTTCTTTGAAAAATAGGAACAGATTGTTCCTATATATTTGTCAATATTTACCAATTCGATAGAATTGTCTAGCTTATTTTGACCTCAGAGAGGTTTTGTTCTAAAAAGTTTTCTAAACATAAGCTGAGTTTAGGATGATACGAGCAGATAATTTTAAGGTTAGTTTGCCAAAATTCAACAAACACAATCTATTTGCAGGAAACTAACAAGGTTTTCCCTTTCTTAACAAAAAAAAAAAAAAACCACACCAAAAAACAAAACAAAACCAAAAAAACCACCCCAACAAACAAAAAACCCAAAAAAAACAAACACACAAAAAAACAACCACCAAAAAACTAAACCAAACCACACACACAAAAGTATAAAAGGAGTTAAGGAACAGGAAAAAGTGCTATACAATGAATATGATAAATGAAACCTTCCCCTTAACCCAAAACAAATATTTTAATTTCTTCATTTTTCATAAAAGGAAATAAATGTCTGGACAAACCCAGTTTGTTAAAGAGATGTAACTCAGGTATCAGGGTGCAAACCCACACAGATTTAGCGTGTTAGAACTGTTTCATTTTGCAGGAGAAGCTGTAAAATCTTTGTGCCCAGACAGTTAGGACAGTCACATGGGAGACAGGATGACTGAGCTTTAGTGCCTGCAAGTTGTCTTTTCCTAGATGGTAAGTGGAAAAACACCATCAGCAAAACAATAAAACAACTGAATTTCAAATACCCTCTTGTGCTTAGAATCAGTCAATGTGCTGGAGTGTGAGAGTAGTAAAGTCAAATACTGTAAAAAGCAACAGAAATAGATTCTGGTATTTAGATGGAAAATTGGTGGCACTTGCATTGATGTATTTGGTGATATTGATTAATTTTGTCCAAAAAGTTTTCTGAATCCAGAACTGAAAAGTGGTTTTGGCATAAGCACCTGCTGACTTGAAACCAAATTCTTATTAGGTATTTCCAAACTTCAGTTTTCTAATAAATGGTCAACCTAAAAAAACCCAACAAACAAACAAATAAACAAAACCCCTAAAACCAACCCCCACAAAAAACAACCAAAACTCCAAAAAAACCCCTGACCACTCTAAACAGCCCTTTCCGCACATCCAGCAATGCTCCACATGATACAGAGTACACAGCAAAACTGTTTAATAAATACTATATTGAATAGATGATTAACTACTTTGCTAATTTAAGAACGATTACCTAAGACCTTGCAGAATTTCCTCTTGCTTTACTTGAAACTTGAAGGCTTAGTATTGTCCTCATGCTAAGAATGTATGTAACAAAAATGAACACTCTTGCTCTGAAAAAATCCCACTACATTCCTTTCCAGATCAATATTTTGCCTAAAATGGATGCTTTTGTTTACAAACTATTGTCTCTAATGTTTTTATTGTATCTGTTTAATCCATAAAACAATAATTATATATAATGAGAAATAGAGCTACTCTACACAGAGTAATTTAAAGTCTTTAAATATGCTTGATGCCTACACCTTTCAAACATGTTTATACATAAAAAAATTCAGTTAAAAATCTTGGGGAAAATGTTTATCCTTCATGCTTCACATAAAACTATCCTTCATGCTTCACATGAAACTATCCTTCATGCTTCACATGAAACTTACCTCCAGATTCTTCCACATGGCAAGCATGCAAACAACGCGCCCCCCCCCCAAAAAAAAAAAAGTTAAATTATTTATCTACCTGAATTTCATTCAGAACAGTTATAATTTTCCTTATCCCTCCATGCCCTGCACTACAAATTCACACCAAAAAACAAAATTTCAATAATATTTCTAAGTGTCAGCACCTCAAGTAGATAGATATTTGGAACTATTTATGTTCCATTTAGAAACAATCACAATACAGAACTTTCCATTTTACTTCTAATTATATTTTCTTAGTATTTTTGCATGTTTTGAGAGGCCAGTGGCTGAGATAAGGAACAGACAAGTACTGTAATCATTAAATCCATGTAGGAATAATACTAAATAGAATAACACAGGATAGAAACACGCCATGTATAAAATAAATACATTATTAATTTTTTAATATTATACTTTTGGTAGAAATACTCTTCAAATTAGTTAAAACAATACAAATCTTTACATTTCAAATTGGTTTATGCAATCAATGTTCTTTTTCATTTTAGAGCAACAAAACTCCTGATAACTTACGCAAGCCTTTGCTGGGCTAAGCCTTCAAGTAAAATAATAAAATATTCACCCTTTGTTTTTCCCATGCAGAATATGAATACTCTGGTCACACATCCATTACCCAAGTCTCTAAGCCGAGAAACACAACCTGTCCTCTAAGAATACATGGCAATGAACTGTTCTACTGCATGACAGCCCTTTAACTGAATTTAGCATAAAATAGTAGATCATTAGCCAAAAACTAGACAAGCCCAACAATCCAGGACTGCACCTTTCCACACTCTGAACTGAATCAATAAGGTTGATGCAGAAATGTTTTCTTGACCTCTAATAGAGCTGCTTTGGTAAAAGCCACAGCATAAACAGAATAATACAGCACTATTGCATTTTTGTTGGCATCACTTATTTTGCTTGTGAACACTGGAATAAATAACACCAGTAAAAGTGAAGTGTTGCCACGATAAATGGTGACCCTCCAAGGAATACTTTGCTTGCGTTCCAGAGGAAGTGGTAGAAAAGTCCCAAAGAGAAATAAATCTGAATTTAACTCCACCCAAGGTCTACAAGCAATACAAAGAGATCTGCTGAAATTATGACTCAATTTTTCAAAACTGAGCAATGAAAAAAAGGAGTGCAAGGAAATAGAAAATTTGAAAATACCCTGCGGCTCTTCATGAAGATCATGGGAATGAATGCAGCCTAAAAGTGTTGAGAGCCATTGAATACTAACTAAGGGAAAGCTAAGCCTCCATGAAACTATGGTATTTGCCCATCAACACTCCTAACAGAAAACAGGTTGAAATTCTCTTCTAAATTTCTTTGTTGGCAAGAGGGTTTTTTGCTTGGTTGATTTTGTTTCGTTTTAATTCTCAGCTTAAATAGTATTTTTATATGTATGCAGAAGATTTCTGAAATGTGGCTGGCAGAGTAACCTCACAAATTTCAAGATAAACTGACTTTGTAAACACGACCTCAATACTTTTTTTTCAGATACATTTTCCTACCTCTCTGTCAGCAGGGGACTGCTGAATCCACAAAGGAATACCTTACACCACTCTAATAACTTTCAGTATACCACCAATGGCCTCCTGAAGTTTTCCATATTTTTAAGAAGAGAAAAGTACCCATATTTCATGGATCTGAAGGAATGTAAACTGGAAAAGAACAAAGGTCACAACACCTCCTGGTAAAATCTATTAGTCAGCAGATGCAGGTGCACATCTTGGTTGTTAATGAAAAGCATTCATTTTTCACTGAGTATTTTCTATTAGATTCATGCTAACTAACATTACTTCTGATGCTAATCCAATATCTTCAAAACCAGGATTTTGTTAGAAGTTAAAATATTAAGCTTATATCTTGGATTCTAAAAGACAGCAGCTCCCCCCATGCCGTATGTATATATCTTGTCTGTGTCCAAGAACTATACCTTCTTCCGTAATACTGATTCTTTGTCCTTCATCTGGAGGTTTGGGTGGGGGCCACACAGATGGAATTCTCCTTGGAAAGCTTCCTTCAATGTAATCTGATGAATGTGTGGGTTGGCTAACTGCAGCCCAAGTATAAAGCTGGTCTTGCTGTGGTTATTTAAAACAAACAAACAAACAACACAAAAAAACAAAAACAAGAAAAACAACAAACAACCAAAAAGTTGAGTTCATATAGAAAGACAAGCCAAAATATCAAACTTTTTGTTTCCAACACAAATAGCTCAATATCCACCATATATATCAAAGCACACTTCTTTTTATGATCTTCATCTCTTGATAAAGACTTAACATAAATGTATATTAAAAAACTAAAATGTTTCAGTCTGTAATTATCTCATTAACAACAGAAAATCTAATCTTTTAGTTACCTACAGCACAATGAGATGCCAGAATACAGTTCAGAACATTTTTGAGCATAAGGAACTCTTTGCTTTTTTCCTCAGAGAAATAACAGGTCGGACTTCATGATCTTAAAGGTCTTTCCCAACCCAGTTGATTCTATAATTCTATGACTAAACTTCATTACATATAGCTAGCTTACAGGTTAGAGAAAAACATTTCGGTCCACACACTGTGCAATCTTTTTACACTGAATGCACAAGCAAAGCAAAGAAACAGGGTTATTTCAGCATAAGTTAAACTGAGATTTATTTTTTGCCACCCCCACCCTGTTTTTGTCATTTATGTTTCCACATTCATAGAAAGGTGACTAAAAAGATGGGTTTGCTTTTAGAATAAAATTAAAAATAAAACAAACAAAAAGAAAAAAGAAACCAAAACCAAAACCAACACACAACAAACCAGCCCAACAGATAAAAGTATTCTAAACCCTCTGGGCTAAATTAGATTACACACTTATTACTCAAGAACTTCAAGTTTGATTCACTTATTGAAAGTAGGAGACACTCAGGTTGTCTGATGAAAAGTAGGGCAAACTTATGCTGTAAGGCTACAGAAATGGACCATAATTCGAGTAGTTATTCTTGCGACTCCTAGTATGCATCAACATGCACACCTTGTGATTATATGTTTATAATACTGTAAACTCTAGAAAGATCAATTGCAGCAGTTGCACGAGAAATCCAGTGAGTAATCTAGTAAGTAATCTGGAAATATGCAAATACTGTAGTGCAAATACTATAGTACAGAACTTGGAAAAAAAAAAAAATCAAGCCACAGGATGAAAATACAGTATTGTCATTCAGTAGTATCTTCTTACAAAGATAATAAGCATTGAAGAGACATCCAAGGGAAAGAACAAGGTAATTTAACACTTCTTGGGGATAATTGCTATTCTATGTGACTAAGGTTTTACTTGCCTAAAAATAAGCTGTGATAGGAATGGTAATAGTCTATTGAGAGCAATGAACTAAGAACAGACAAATGCCAGTTATAATGCAAAAAGCTTTGGCTTACAGATGTCTCAATCAGTCAGGGTCAAAGGAAACTCAGTAGATCTTTCTAGCATCAAAAACATGGCAAAAATCCAACCATATACACAGACCTTAAACAAAGGTAAAAATAAATAGATAAAAAGCTTAATACAAAATGACATCATGTCCTTTACATAGCGTGGAACTCTGTGTTTCTTGAAAAGCCTGTCCTTTTCCCTTTAGTATGCTACTGCATTTGACCATGCAAACAGGTTTGATTAATGCAGTTTTTTCAGTTACTTAGTACTTTCCCTTTGTCTAACTCCAGGTTTTGGAGGATATTTTTGTTTCTTGTTTCTAATTTCCAGTACTGTGGGAGTAAAAGGAAGAGTCATACCTGTGCATACTGTGAAAAAAAAGTGATGGATTTTGTTGTTAGTCTTGTTTCTGCACCATCCAAATCTCAAAGACACAGAGGAAATTCCAAAAAGCCATCAAGGGAAACCCAGAACAACTGTTGGGTTTTTTTTGTGTTTTTGTTTTGTTTTGTTTTTTTTACACAGTCTACTACCTTATACACTTCAGGGAAAACAGAAAAGAGCAAGCTCTACAGAGGGTTAGCTGAGATTACATGTAGAGTTATATGGCAATACACCAGAAAACAGACTGTAGATGATATTGACGTAACATGAATGAGGAAGACAAACAGTTAAACTGTCCCTGGATGCAGTATTTCCCCATGCCTGTTCTTGAAAGATAGTGCAACTGTTTAATAACAAATTTCTGAAGTATGATTAACCTATGGGTTAATCCTGTAAGGATGTATGCCTCAGAATTATTGTCCAGGTTCGATGCATTATGAAGACACTAAAATATGAAGTACCTATGTTCCTGCTGTTAGCATTTGCAGCATATAAACTATGAACACTTACATATTAAGACACCTCACAACTTCATAACTGACTCCTAACCCAACATGGGAGCTTTGTTTGTGTGTACAAAAGACAGTAGCTTTTTGTTTGTGTGGTCTTTTTGTTTTGGGATCCTTTTCATTCACTAGTCAACATGGAGAAGGATAATGTAATAGAAATTTACAGAGATAAACCTAAACTTGCAAGGGACTTGCACTACAACCAAAATGCATGCAACACATAAACAAGGTATTTAACAACAGCTACATTTAGATCACATGCAAATACATAAACAATTTAAAATATGAAAAAACAACATGACATAAAGGTAGTCTGACGGTCTGGACATCAAGTTGATAGTCTATAAACTACATTTGAAATGGGAAAAGATTAACCCTGTCTCTACTTTCATGCTCTTTACAAGAGATTAATCATTTGAATTTCCTAATTCTTACTCAAGCTACTGTCCAAAATCTAATCCTCTTTGCCTTTTGTCTTTAGTTCTTTGTCAGTTAACATACTAACCCATCTCATTTCTTCTTTTCCAAATCTGGGAATGCCATAAATATGCATGGTTATTAGAATATTTGGAAAAAAAGATACATACAGCCAATTTTATGATGTTGAAGTGCTATTCAAGAAAAGAAACAGAATAAACCAAATAAAATCTAGACTTTCTTTTATTATTAATAATTAAAATAAAGGCATCCATGAATCTGGATTTCCACATCCAACTTTTTCTCCTATACTCTTTTCAGTGGAAATTTTTACTAGATATAGTTTTAAGTACAGACAGTTAATTCTCTTACCGTGATCAAGCTTTGAATACATCTGTAATTTCCACTTCATCTTGCTTAGACTCCACTAAGCACTTCTTTTGAGGGGAAAAAAAAAGTACATATATAATCTTCCTGCAATGACTGATCCTAGTCTTACGTACTTGGACTCATTTCTGGGCGGACATTGAAAGCTTAAAGCTGTCTTGAGTCCAGTGCACTAAATATGATGTCAAGAAGAATTCTTGTTTCCACACATCCTTACACAGCACTTTCCACTGGTTCTTAAAACTGCAGAGCATTTGAACATGGGCGAGGCAAAGTGCCTGCAGGATCTGATGGCATCTAATCAATAGACATTTTACCACTTATAGATGCTAGCATGTAGAACAGAGTCACAGTCAGGTCTGTATTTTAACTCACTCTCTTCCCACCCAGTTCTCAGTAGGCACGAACAATGGCTTTTTGTAGCAAATTTTCATTCTTGGGTACCACAGTGTTACAACTCAGGTACTTAATAGATTAAATATTAATTATATTCTTTCACTGCTTGAGCTAATGGTATGCTTGCTAATCTTTAAGATGGAAGGCCATACTGTAAGACACTCAAAGGGCCTATAGCAAATGACACTTTAGAAAGAGGCTGGTGGACTCAGAACTAGGGGCATGAACTAGACCCGCAGCAATCATCAGAAGGCATACTAGTGGACCTCAAGCTTTCAGAAAACAGGTCACACATTTTCCACACAGAGAGACAGGTTTGTTCCCTGGGCCACAGACTAAATCAGATATTAGTATATTCCACTGCAGGAATATAATGTGCAACCTTAAACTTATGCTTTGGCAGCTGTATTGCTCTTGGAGACATGCAGGTAATATGACCTTCAGTTCAACACCACTTCAGTTTTTAATCAATTGTCTATCTGCTTCCAGTTCAAAGGACAAAGATAGCCATTGTGAGAAATGCTTAAAAGAGTTACAAGAGAGACAGAATTGAAACAGCAATAAATATGTACACATATGCCCAAACCAGTTGCAAAAGCATGAATTAGCAAGGTGAAAATAAAAATCTGAACAGAAGTCAAGAATTCTTAAGAAAGAAAGGAAAAAAAAAAAAGAAAGCACAGTCAGATCATGTGGTGAAATGGGAAAAGTGGGACACTATAGAAGCATGCTGCTATCACAATTAACCTCTTCAGCTCAGCACAGCAGTAGATGGAGGAAGCACATAAGCAGTACCTTTAAACTTCCTTTACACTAGAGTAAATAGGTATTAACTTCCCTCTCATGCAGAGCATTATTTTCAAATAGTAAACTTGGAGAATTTTTCACTAGAATCCCAAACATTCAAAGGTATCAAGAGGAGGGGGGAGAACAGAAGGACTGGCATGTCCACAGATAAGTATAAATGGGCCAACTCATTAAATCAGTCTGGATGTGTACAGTCTTCCAATGGGAAGAGCTGGAGGAGAGAGGAGAACAAAAACTATAACTGCATTTAAGGTGGAACTAGGTAAACTCAGAGAGGAATAATTTTTATTTTTTTTTCATTCAGGAAGTTTAATCATTCTAATATACTTAGCATGCAAGCTCTAAAATGAAAGAATCATAGAAACACAGAATCATAGAATAGCTAGGGTTAGAAAGGACCTTAAGATTATCTAATTCCAACCCCCCTGACATGGGCAAGGACACCTCACACTAAACCATGTAACCCAAGGCTCTGTCCAATCTGGCCTTGAACACCGCCACGGATGGGAGCATTCACAACTTCCCTGGGCAACCCATTCCAGTGCCTCACCACCCTCACAGTAAAGAACTTCTTCCTTATATC
>WYDI02000237.1:0-10991 GCA_009867235.2 Psittacus erithacus
CTAGTGAGGTGTGTGTTTGTGGGGGGGGGGGTGGGGGGGGGGGGGGGGGGGGGGGGGGGGGGTGGGGGGAAGGGTGGGCGGGGCACAGGTGGGACAACCTTTTAGCACTTCTGTTCTCACTCTTGCTTTACCTTTTTGAGAGTAATGGGATTAAGCATGGGACATTTTTCTTACTTCATCCGCCCATCCTTCTGCTTGTTTCCATCCCAGGCCTTCTGCATAAAGGCCAGCCTGGGTACATACACCCTTTTTAAACAAGAACAACCTCCTCTTTTGTTCAAACCTAGTAAAACGTGCCACATCTGTTCCTGACTGAGGTCAAACAATTCACCTGTGATCTTATCTCTAGTTCTGCTGGTCTGCATGGTTCCAGTAAACTGTTAGTTGGGTTAGAAGGCATCTCAGCCACTCTGCAGAACTCCAGTGAGGGTTCAAATTTCCTCTCCTTCCTCTAGGGAAGGAATAAAATATTGCAAGAGCTATTAAGGCCGTAGGATTTTGTCAAAAGAAAGTGACCAACTGGGCAGCAATGAGCACACATTTTATAGAAATTAAGAACTTAAAGGAAGTGTATTACCAGTTTAAAAGCAACCTCTTCAGTTTAATGAGATTATGTCCTCTGCTGCATGTCAGAGCACAATTCCTACTACCATTGAAAAGGTTTCCCCTCCACCCACAGCAGGAGTTTTGCTCAGGAGGGTGGGCAGCAGGGCCCCCAGACTGCATGCGTGCACTTACGTCTGTGGAAGCTCGAAGCTGAATGCATATTCATGCCTTCCCGAATGGATGATGTGAAGGCCTTCTTCTGAATTATCATCATCTAGAAGGGGAAAAAAAAACCCCAACATGCTATTCCACCTGCACACATTTCAGATCTTACATGCACTTCTTTTCCAGAATGAAAGAGATTTACACAATTGTTACAGCACTTAAAAACATGGTGTCCCAGAAACAAGGGTCTTTGGTGCATTCGTATTAACTGATGGATGTGGGGACAAATCTCACCTGCAGAAGGGTAGGCAAGATTGTCAGGTTTGCCTTACAGAGAAGCAAAAATTAATTCGTATTAATTCATATTCCTTCATATTTATATGCTTTAATTTATAATCGTGCTTCCAAACAGTGACACAATTGCAACTGCTGCCATTTCAAGGCCTGCCTGCAAGACCTGTAATGGAAATCATGCCTTCCACTGTTACTCCTAGTTAAAATGATATAGGGATGTCTCTTTAACAGAATTAAACGATCTGCATGTAGTGTGCTGCACAAGATCAAGTTTAGAAATTCAGCCTCCTTTTATCTCCTGGCTGGCCAGAATGCCCACAAACTGATCACCAAAAAAAGAAACAGAAAAGGGGAAAAAAACCCCAACAGGTCTTCAACCACCACCTGCAAAGTACCAGACAAATTCAGTGGCACAGAAAAATGGCCAAGCTGTCCGATTAACACTGTCTAGAGCTAGGCTTTTCAGGTTCTGACAGGTTATCTTGCTTGGACAGCAAGACCCTGGTATTTTCTGGTCCCTTCACGAAAGCTGACCTTCATTTATAGCCACAATTTCTTGTCTGTCTTTGGGCACGGCAATATATCTGCAGTTTATTCTGCGTGATTACCACAAAGCCAGAAAAACGCTGACTCCATCAAAGTGAAAGTTGAGAGAAAAATAACTAAGCGACCCCGCATAAAAAGGGATGGAATAATACAAGGCGGATGCAGCGAGACAGCACAAAAAGCAACCACTTTTACTTAATGGTCTGAAGCGTTAATGGAGACACATGCAAAATAATTTTTAAGTTCCCATTGTCCTACAGAGAATGCCGATGCTCCCCCTCCTGCAGCGCACCGCAAACGCGGAAGGATCTTTAAAAAGAGAAATAACCCGAAATTAAGCAAAGCCCGCACCAGCAGGCTACGGACACGAATCTTCAGCGAGTAGCGCCACGAAACGAATGTTAGGAAAAGGACAAGGAATGTGTGTCGGCGTGGCGGTGTGTAGTATTATTTTGGGGGGCTCTGGGCTGGTTTTAGGGTGGTCCCATCGCGACGCTCCGCTCTCCTCCCCTCAGCGCAGACCCGTCCTGCCCCCCTCCCCCCCCCGCCAGCTCAGCAGTCCCGCCGCGCCGGGCGGCCGCGCTGCGGTAAACAAGTGCTGAGCTGTCAATCAGGGGCCAGGCTGCAGCAGGAGCCGACCGGCCTAAACCGGCGCGAGCGGATCCCAGCCAGCCGCTCATACACATACGGTATACGTTACACGCGCCACATTCGCTCAGCCAGCTCCGCTCCCCGCCGACACAGAGAGGGAGGGGAAGGCGGAATGCTGCTCGTTTCTTCTGCCAAGATACCCCCTCCCTCCCGGAACGCTACCAGGTACTAGGGGAGAGACGTGACCGACCGCCCCGCGATCAGCGAGGGGCCTCCCTCAGGGGAGCGCCCCCTGCCCGCCGCTCCGCCCCGCTGCGGGCAGAGGAACCTGTTTCTTCGCCCTGCCAATCAGAGGCTGGCATCGCCTTAGCAACAGGCCAACAAACCGCGGCCGGCCAATAAGAGCACGGGCGGTGGGCGCGGCCTGTGCCGCTAGCTAAGGGGAGCGGCGCTCAGCGGCAGTCATTGAAACGCGGCGGTAGGCGCTGGGCCCCGCAGCCCCGCCCCCTCCCCCCGGCTCGCCTCCCAAAACCATCCTCACTCTAGGGCATGCCGCCCCGCACACGCCCCCCCCCCCACCCGCGGGTTTGGTCCCCCCGCCGCGGGAAGCCTGTGCGTACCCGCACGGTCCTGTCACCCGCGACCCAGAGGTGAGTAAAGTTTCGGTCGGGCGAGCAGCCCTGAGGCGGAGAAGGGGATGAAGCACAAGCGGCTTCGTTCGTGACGCGAAAATAGTGAAAAGGTGTTAGAAAGAACGGCGCTGGTTTCAGAAATGGTTGATAATGGGCTAGGTGCAGCCGGAGTTCTTTAAAAAAAGATCGCTTTTTTTTTCCCCTCAAAAGGAAGGTAAATATCCCATCCCTGCAGTATTTAAGGAGCAAGAAGGCGGCAGGAGCGGCACCACAATTACATAACCGGCTTTTAACACTGTTTTCCGGTGCTGGGGAATTAAGTCATCGCCACCACCTGACGCGTGCGGCCAATCTGCGCGGAGCGGGCGGACACCCCCCCCCAACCCCCCCTCCTTCCTCCGGTCCCAAACAGGATTGAACCGCTTCGAACAAAGGCTGCGAACTTCGTGAAAAAAAACAACTCCCGGTCCCCGGGCCCGCACCCCGCGGGCGGGGAGGGCACCCCTCAGCCCCGGGAACCCCACGGGGGCACTCAGCTCCCGGTTTTGTGAGGGATGCTCCGTGATGCAAACCCCCACCCCACCCTTTGCTCCTCATCAGGGCACATATGTACATTGGGGTGTCCCCCACTCCCTCTCCCCGTACCCCTGTCCCCCGAGGGAATATATATAGGAAGGGGAAAGGAAATTAAAGCGATTTACTGACAGGGAGTAACCCCCCGCGTGTATTAAAATAAGCCACGGAGATTTTTTTATCTGCAAAGAAGCAGTCTTAACTAAAAATAATGGTAATCACATTATCGGCCCGAAAATCAGAACCCCGATGTGTCAAAACCTCTTTATGCTTTTGTTCTTCAGGGCTGGTCACAAAGTCGGTTATTGGCTGTCTGGGGTTGTTTTAAGAGCTGCTTTTGCGACAGAGGGGCATATTGATCGTCTTACTAAGCTAAAAAATAAATAAATAAATAAATAAACAGCGTGTTTAAAAAGGCAATAAATATAAGGTATTACTGTCTCCGTTTAAGGGCAGGTACCTCCACAAAGTCCGGCTTGCAGGCACTTTGCAGAGGCAGCTCCAACCTTCATTAAGTACACACCGGTTAAGCTGCTGGCCCATTAACATAAAATGAAAAAGACAAGCGCAAGCGATACAAGAAAATATGAAGTATACATATATAACAAATATGATGCCAATTTACAGACTCTACTGCTTATGCAGGACAGTGCTCACCTCTCTCGTGGCCGACCAGGACGTCCTTATGGTTGAAATACTCCACTTCCTCCGTGTAGTTCTGCGTGTAGGCAGTGTTGGATCCAGCATTCCGCGACTCGGTCCAGCGAACCTTCGCGTGTCCCCTTGCATGGATTTTGAGCGATTTCACTCGGATTTCCCCGGTCACTTCTAAACTGACCCTTCCTGAGACTGTATCCCCGCTGGAGTACACGGGGACATTGCTGTCATTCAGACAGTCAAAGCTTATTGTCAAACTCTTCACCTTTCCCAGCACCATGGTTTTTTAATAGCAAAGCGTACAAAAATAGACTGTAAAAAAGGGAGAAAAATATCAAGAAGCAAGTGGGACCGCCTCAGGCGAAAGGCGGCCCGCGCTCTACTGCCCACGCATGGGGGACGCCGCCGAGCGCGGCCCGGCGCGGCCCAGCCCGGGGGGCGCCGCCGCTGCCGCCGCTGCCGCCGCTGCCCGCTCCCCACAAAAGCACTGCTAGCGCCGCGGCACCCGCCTTATAAGCCCTCTGACAAACAAGCCCTGTCGCGCATGCGCCGCACCGTCAGCTGCCTCCCTCTTGAGGCGGGGACAGCCCAGCAGCCGCGGCGGGGGGAGTGGAGATAAGCTGCTACTAGGGTGAGTTCGCCGGCCGGTAGTTTCTAGTCGAGCCTGAGGTGGGTGAGTCTGCTGGCCGCCATGCTGCTGAATTCTCTCCACGGAGGTTCTGGGTGTGAATGTGCATTTCCACTGCTGTTCCGTTTTTTTTCCAGCTGGGTTGGAAAAGACCTTTAAGATCATCGAGTCCAAATATTATCCCAGCACTGCCAAGTCCACCACTAAACCACGTCATTGGGGGCTCCACGTACACGGTTTAGTGAACGCTTCAGGGAGGGTGACCACCGCTGCCCTCGACAGCCTGTTTCGATGACTGATCACCTCCTCAGTGAAGAAGTGCCTAGTGTCCGACCTAAGCCTCCCCTGGTGCAGTTTGAGGCTGTTTCCTCTTGTCCTGTCACTTGTTCCTTGGGAGAAGACAGCAGCCACTTCCTGGCTCCATCCTCTTTTCAGGTAGTTGTAGAAAGTGGTGAGATCGCCCCTGAGCCTTTTCCTCTCCAGACTAAACTCTGAAAGTTCTCTCAGGCGCTCCTCATCAACTTTGTGCTCCAGGCCTTTCAGCTTATTTTCCCTACCTGCCCCCGAGGTGCCATTTTCTGGGTGAATATACTCCCAGTTACTTAACGCTGCATTGGTAATTCTCGCAGCCCTCCCCACTGACACCGGGTTTTCATGATATGGGGGTAGTGGTGAGTAACCATTCCCCCTCTCTAGCTGCGGTGCTTTGAGAGTTTGCGCTGCTAAGTAACTTATTCCAAAAGTATATACACCTATTTACAGGTTTTCTCAAGTAAAACTAGTCGTGTTTCACTTGACCGGACACCTGGTGGAAATTCTTATGCTTTTCCACGACCCAAGACTGCAGCCTGGGAGGCTGGCTGGACTTTTTGTGTTTGTGCACCATCTTGTGGTACGAGTTCATACTTAGATCATAGAATCTGTTGGAAAAGACTCTTAGGCTAATCGAATCAAACCATAAAAAGATAACTTTAAGAGAAGCAGAGGCATTTCAGTTCCTCTCCTTCTTATGCTTTTGCTGTTGCTGTCACGTCTTTACATGCAGTTGGTTTTATGTGTATGTTTACTTACATGTTCGTCCCTGGCACAGGTTGCCCAGAGAGGCTGTGGATGCCCCATCCCAGGCAGTGTTCAAAGCCAGGTTGGACAGGGCTTGGAGCAGCCTGGTGTAGTGGAAGGTGCCCTTGCCTGTGGCAAGGGGCTGGAACTGGATGAGCTTTAAGGTCCCTTCCAACCCAAACCATTCTATGACTCTTTAAGGAAGGTGACCTTTACCAAAGACGTGGTGGATGCACCATCTGTGGAGACATTCAAGGCCAGGCTGTATGCAGTTTTGGGCAAACTGATCTAGTTGAAGATGTCCCTGCTCATTGCAGGGGGGTTGGACTAGATGACCTGTTGAAGGTCCCTTTCAACCCAAACTATTCTGTAATTCCTACATAATCAGGATACAGTGTGTGTTCATTTACTTTCTGATACATGTGATAGGCTTTGTGAACTGCTTGTGTTGGCCCGTACTCAGGAGAAAGATAAAATGAGCAGCTGTAGACCTTCCCCTGTGTATCATCTGCAGACACTGTAGCCCTAACTTGCCTCCTCTCTCGCTAGGATTCCCATCTTTTTTGCCTAGTCAATTTCGGGACAGACAACTTGAGGCTACCACGGCTGCTGTTGCGATGAGGGATGTGCGCCAGGTGTCCCATGCAAGCAGGTTGCTGGGAACATCACACCATCTGCAAGCTTGTGGGTCATATTCTAGGACGTTAGGTTTTGCTGGTTTGCAGACACATGCCGCATACTGAGTAGCAGACAGCTCTTTCCTGTTCCTGAATTGCTGTCTGGAGGAAAATGCAGCAGATGGTAGCACAGCTCCTACTGGACGTCTTGAGAATGACTGCAATTGTGAGATACTGCAACAGTGAGTTAGCTGCAGTTTGGAACAACTTCTGAGGGCTGCATGCAGGGTTGAGCCTTCTTGAATGTTTTTCCAAAAGCATAAAAATGAGTCTGCTGAAATCAGTGGGACATTTGGATACCCATGCAATATAAAATCCCACAATCTTTGAAACTCTGGTTTGCATATATTGCTGTGCTGTTTTTCTAAGTTAATTACAAAATATCCTGAGTAATCAGATGTAATAATTTACATGAAAATTGACCCAGTTTTGAAGACAAACTGCAAATCCCTTTTACAAATCTTGGTGGAAAAACAAACAAACCAAAGGCAATTTCATGTGCACTCTCTGCTATGTACCCAAGCAGCTGAGCTGAGCTCTGCTCCTGTATGAAAAAATTGCCCTTTTTTTCCTAGTGCCTCTGTCAGAAAACTTTCCTCTGTTGTTTTTTTTTAAATTAATCTCTGTTATCTCTTCCATGAAACATGAGTGTCCTTCCTGCAGCACTTCGGCTTTGTGTCCTTTGAACAAAGAGAATGGACTAGGAATAGCATTTCCCATGTTGCATCCTGTTGGTTATCATGCACACAGCTATAAAGTCCCGAGTCACAAGATTTTGTTATGAATCTGGCAGGGTTTCATATGGCAACTTAAAGTCTGAGACTCAGGCAAGGTAAGAAGCTCATCTCTAAACTCTAGGCAGGTTTAGACCTGGTGAGTACACAATGGACTTTCAAGTTCACCAGAACAGCACACAAATCGTTATATTGGTCTCGTGTAATACAAAACCCCCCTCCTTTTAAATGTGTCTTTTGCTCACTTGCGGTTGCTTTCCTAGCAGTCTTTTACCCTCTCACTTATCTCATACCCCTGTGTCTAACTGAGAGCAGTTCAGACTGTGTGGGTGCCTGGTGCTCAGCCCTTTCCCCTGCCAGCCCACCACCATTTCCCTTGTTCTAGATTATTTTCCCACCAGACATGCCACCCACTATCTCTTTGCTGCTCTTCTTTCTGGTCCTACACCAGCTTGCTTCCAGTCATCTAGATCACTACACCATTATGTGTGTTTATATGTAAATTAAATCTGGAGCACTAAATTGGCTGACAGGATTCGGTTAAGCCTGTATAGTAAATACTAAACTTTAGATAGACAGTTCTGCAGAATTATGTATTCATGCATTTCCCACATCCTGCCAAAAAGTCACACATAGGCTCTGTCTCGGCAGCTTTCCTTTTCAATATCTCTGATAATATGCTGTTCATTTTTATTGTCGTTCTCATCATTTATATATTTCGTGCCATCTTGTGGCAAAGAGGGTGTACTTCCTCTGCTTTTACCAAGTAAAAGGTGGAGACTGCTTGTCAAAATCAAATATTTTCTTAAAAAAAATGAATTCTGCTTTTATTTAAATAGCTAACATGCTATGAAGTGTAACTGAAAGAGTTATTCAGGAGTTATTTTCAGATGTGTAGTTAACTGTAAATACTAGCTAGTTTTCAGGAGTTTTTATTTTTCCAAATGAACCATCCTTTAGTTACATACTAAAAGTTTTATAGATCCTGAAACAGGATTTTAAAAGTTCAATTAAAGATAATCAAGTTTTGTAATCTTAGATCAACAATTGGCCATGAAGACTTAGTTTGTACGCAGAGTAGTTATTTGTGAGGAGCCTCCAGTAACCTTTCTCGGGCCTTGTACATGATAGGCTCCACATAGAAGTCCACATAAAGTTAAAAAAAAAAAACCAATAAATTTTTTCTTTCTTTTTTTCTTTTTTCTTTGGCTGATAAAAACTGTGAAGGTGATGCTCTATTTATTACTGTCGCTGGTAGCTCCCAGGAAGAGGGCAATATTCCGCTCTCTATAAAGAGATAAAGATTAGACTCTACTTAGCAAACCATTTCCTGAAACTGGCAAACTCTGGCTTGTATTTCTTTTCTTTTTTTGTCTTTTCTTTCTATTTTTTTTCTCCCTCCTTTAGAAAGGAAGCAGGGCTTGCCTTCACCCTTCAGTCGTCGTGGTGCTAAGGACTGTGCTCCTCCATTATCTCATTCACACTGCTTTTGCATCCTCTCTATGTACATCTCTTTTTGCTAACAGTTTGCAGAGAAATCCTGTAACAGATACGGCTATAAAATGCCCCCAGGGTTTTTGTTTTTGTTACCGGATCTTTCCCAATATCCAGCAAAAGCAGAAAAAAGACTTTTAAAATATTTGGACTAGAGATTTGTAAGAAAACTAGAAAGTTTTTTATTCCTCTTTCTTTTGGTTCATCAAAGGACACCTGTCAGCTTTGCATTTCAAAATAGAGAGGTATATACTGTGATTTTATCTCCAAAAATAAGCTGTTAAGTTTTTTCGTAAGCAAGGATTGTAGGAAATGTAATATCTTCTATTTGCAGACTAATTTATATGCTGGGAAAAGAACAGACCAGCTTTCGGCTCACCAGCTTTTCCTTTGCTTTGTTTCAAACCTTCAGTAAGGCAGTAATTTTAACAAGAAAATGACCCCAAAGCGAGCTGAGTTCTGTTTTACACCATCTATTTTGCTTCAGCTTTCTAAGCTATACCATAAGTGCATCCAATTGGACTTTATTATCAAGGCAAGCACTTCAGCAGCAAGAGTGATGGTTATCGCTGTTAGGGAATTGGTTAGGCTGTTAGGTTAGTGGTTAGGGAAGTCATGCTACTGTCTATATTCCTGGCCCCATAAGCAACGTGAAAGTGATGCCTGTCTCCTCTTTGCTGGCAAGTACTGTTAAGAAGTGAAACATGGACTCTGTGTACCCTTTGTTGGCTCATCAGCTCTGCAGGGAGTCTTTCCAAGTGTGCAGAAATAAATGCGCAAGGTGCTCAGCACCGCAAGTCAGCCTTCATACCCACACTGAAGCCAAATTTGCAGGGGAAGACAGCTGTGGGAATGACAGACGTATGTGGCTTTGTGCTGGAACCCCAGCGTGTGAAGATGCTCAGACAGAAGAGAAGAGTGCAAGAGGGTAGGGATGCAAGGTGGTCTGCTGAGCACTGGAGCAACGTCCTACACCTGGGTCAGGGCAATCCGGAGCACAAATACAGGCTGGTTGGGGAATGGATTGAGAATAGCTTTGAGGAGGACTTGGGGGTGTTGATTGAAAAGAAATTCCCCATGACCCGGATACAGTGTGTGCTTGAGCCCAGAATCCCCCGTTTGCTGGGCTGCATCCCCAAAGTGTGAGCAGCAGGTTGAGGGAGGGGATTCTTCCCCTCTCCTGTGCTCTGGGGAGACCTCCCTGCAGTCCTGTGTCCAGCTTTGGGGCAACAACACAAGAGGGACATGGAGCTGTTGGAGCGAGTCCAGGAGAGGCCACGGAGATGCTGCGAGGGCTGGAGCAGCTCTGCTCTGGAGACAGGCTGAGAGAGCTGGGCATGTTCAGCCTGAAGAAGAGAAGGCTCCATCAGGGAAGGCCATTGAGTAGTTTGCAGTGCCTAAAGGGGCTACAAGAAAGCTGGAGAGGGGCTTTGGGAAAGAGCCTGTAAGAACAGGACAAGGGGGAACGGCTTTAACCTGACAGAGGGGAGATTGAGATGCGATCTTAGGCAGAAGTTCTTCCCTGTGAGGGTGCTGAGGTCCTGGCACAGGTTGCCCAGAGAGGCTGTGGCTGCCCCATCCCTGGCAGTGTCCAAGGCCAGGTTGGACTGGACTTTGAGCAACCTGGTCTAGTGGAAGGTGTCCGTGCTCATGGCAGAGTGTTGGAACTGGATGAGCTTTAAGGTCCTGTCCAACCCAACACCTTGTGCATCTTGTGCTCTGCAGGACAGGCTAAGTTTTAATGAAAGAAAGGATTTAGGAATTTTGCTTAGGCAAAACTGTGATCATGGAAAAATCCCTGCCCAGTTTCTGCCTGACGCTCTGTTTTAGAGTCACCGTGAAGGTTTGTGATAAAATTTTGCATGGCTCATTTTGCCAGAGTTCAGCTTGGTTTTCCTCTTACTCCAGCTGGTCAGTATCAGCTGGAGTAAGATCAGCTGATCATCATCCAGAAACTAGGCATTTGTTGGCTACCAGCCTTAAGGGATACACCCTGGCATTCTGGTCGTGTTACAGTTATGTCTGTGCACCCATGTGTGTCACATTTGTTATGGTCAGTTTCAGGCAGGGCTGCTTCTCTTCTCTGCTCTGCTTGATGCAAATGTCTGAGAGATGACAGCCTTTTGTCATGCTGCATTCTCCCATGGCAGGTAGCCCCTGGCACTGTGTTGCATGCTTGCAGGGTCTCAGAAACCACTTTGGAGCGATGTGGGTCTCCACAAGTGACTCCTGAAATGTACCTGAAATGCTGTAGGTGCCTGAAATGTACCTGAAATGTCTGCATGTCTGCAGGCTGTTGTAGTTGACAGTATTACTTCCAAGTTTCTCTCAGGTACTCTGGTTTTAAAGAGCAGGGGACTGGCCTTTATAGTTCTTTCAGTTTTGATTTTTTTAT
>WYDI02000238.1:0-41672 GCA_009867235.2 Psittacus erithacus
TAAGCTGTACCGACTGGCAATAAAGTGGAACTTGCTTATCACTCATATTGAGTCGTCGCTTGCTTCCCCGCGCCGTCGCCTGCAACATACAACTTTACTCAGAAAATGAAATAGCAGAATGAAATCTAAAGCGGTGTCACTTATACAAAAGATTCAAACTGATGTCCAGACTTACAATGGCACCTAAATCCAAAGATGAGGTAAGTGTTCAGTAGGACTTAGAAAAGCACTTCTGCATGTAGGTATACTAATACTCCCCAAAGTCAAAAAGGAGGTATCATGGGATCTTCAAAGAATGACTGAACAAACCCAGCTCTGTTTCACACACTAAACCAGCCCACCGTAAATCTTCCACCAGCCTTCTTTAAGGAATAGATTTTGCCATTAGTTTGAATGGAAAATGAATGGAAAAATCTTGACTATTGCCAAGCAGACTGAACTTACATAAAGAGACGGATATACCTATGACTTGTGATGGACACACTACTTCATTAACAACTGTAACAAGTTAGCAGCACTCTGAAAATACTAATTGCTTGCCTGTCAGTGGAAGATCTCCTGGGGTAAGGGATTTATAGGGGATCTATTAAGTGCCATGCTGGCATCTTAAGTCTGTAAAATGATGTACAACAAAATCGACAGCGATATCAGTGTGTGACATGGGTTTCTACTAATTCCTGTGAAGAATTTAACTTTTTTCCTTCAACTTCCTTGTGTAAGTTAAAGGAAGGCAGATGTACCTCTAGCAAACATGAAAATTAGGAATTTTGGAAAAGGCCAACATCAAAACTCCAGGAAGAGGAAAAATAGCTTTTTCTGATTGGAAACAAATCAACCAACAAAAAAAACCCACCCAAAAGTTGAAGTAAACCACTCAAGCTCGATAGTAAAATAGTGGGTTTGAATGGTGGTGGTAGTGTACATATTCAATGCATATTAAATGGTGAGGGTTTTTTTGGTTTAGTTCTTTTGGTGATTGTTGTTTGGTTTGGCTTTTTTTATTATTATTATTAATATTCTTGGTCATTTTTCAAAATCAGGTTAAATGGCAATGCCACAGATCAAACAACATCATTGCTTCTGAAATATTCCAGAACCTTTATCACTTCAGTTGCTCAAATAAGATCAGAAGAGCAAGCAATACATTCACTACACCTAGAAAATGAATCCAAAGAGAATACCACAGGCACAAAACCAAGACAACAGTGGATATTCTTCATAATTGAGAATTTTGTAAGAAAATCATGGCTTTTGAGCGAAGAAAAATGAGAATCAAAGTTTTTAACAGAACCAGCTCATTTTAGTAGCATAAGAAATTGTTGCTGTTGCATTGCTATTTTCAAGATAGGGCTTATATTTCCAGCATTTTAATTTTCTCATTCCCTACAGTAACAAAGGTTCAAACTTCTCCCAAAAGAGAATGCATACTTGTCAGCTGTACGCATTTACCATCTTGAGTGGCAACGTGCTTTTCAGAGGATGCCTGCCAATAAAGATATAAATTGAATTACATCCATTCTTTTACATTTGCAGTATAAGAGGACTACAGAGAGCCATGGAACAAGATAAATCAGTGTAATGTATTAGATCACACACCACATCCTGTTAACTGTGCTTGCCTGTAAGGATTAAACATCCACTATGTATTTAGTGGGATGTAGAATAAAACCCTCGTGAGTGACCAGATCCTTCTCCCACTGGCACCAAATGCAAAACTGCCTCTAGGGACTTAAATTCTTCCCCCTTTTTTCCAACACCACAAGAAAAACGGGTTCTGCGAATATTAAGAGGGCTGTTGTAAATTCAGATTTACCTCAGAAAGGGCATCTTCTGCTTTAAAGTCATGTTCCCCTTGCTGGGGAAGGGGAATTCTGCATGCATTCATGTGTTCAGAGTATCTGGAAAACTGGCAGAAGCTTGTGACCAGGCAGCTGAGTATTTTTAAGTCCCAGATATTTCTACAGATACAGATCAGCAGAATAGCATTCAACATACTAAATCTTCTCAAAAGCTGCACATTTCCTACACATGCACAGCACAGGAGGTCTGATGCTTCTAGGAAGCAGATGGATGTGTTGCACATGCTCAAATCAACAGCCAGTGTGTTTACAGTAAGTACAGTGCTTCCTGGAATTGAAGAGCTTAACATCTACACAGTGCTCTGTTTATTCATGTAGACACAGAAATCAAAAGGTTTTGGGGGAAATCCATCACAGAAACATGATAGCTAAGGCAAAGTCTTTTGTTAGAAGTAGTATTGGGGAATGCCATCAGTATTGTCATCTGACAATAGGGAGATCTCTCTCCCTGGGTTTAGGATTTGCAGACATTCATTTGTGTAGCACATCGCATGGAATCTTTTTGAGGCCCACCAGCACTGAACAATGAAGCCATCTAAGGAAAGCTGAAAGAAAGCTATAATGCTTTCCAGTACTTTGGATGTCCCTACAATTGCTATGGAGTTGTTCTTCTAAATTCACCCTATGAAATCTTCTTGGACCTACCATTATATGCCTCAGACAAAATGAATATATTTATTGGTTTTATACAGTCAAGGAGACATCATTCAGGGAAGTCCTATGCCAACATTCAGAGAACAGTTACTAAGCTGTTTCTTGGCAGGAAGCTAGACAATACAGAAGTTAGTGCATGGCTACCTTCAGAAGTGTTTCAGGGTACCTCTAGTTCATCATGCTCTCACAAAGTGCTACGTACATGACTGCCTCATTTATTTCACTAGTGCTAGAAATGATCATGAGATACAGATTTGGCAGGAATCATTTGGGTTCAGGTGCTTCCCATTAATAATCCTTTCTAAAATTTAGGCCAGCCTTATCGCATCAGGAGAAACCCGTCTGAAAAATCTCAGTATCTATTGCCAACATTCATCAGAACGTAGACGCAAAAATCAAAACACGATTCAAAATCCCTGTGGTGAGTTTTTTAACTATTATTAGTTAGTTGGGGTTTAACTGTAATACATTAGCTTTAGACAAAGCTTATTTGAACATCTTCGATTTTAAATTCAGTTTCTTGAGATGCGTGGAAATGCCCAGCCTGTCCACTACCACCTAAGAAAAGACAAACTGAGGGATTAAGTGACTTGTCCAGGGACACAGAGGAAACCTGAATCAAAGCAGAGAATCAAAACCAGATCTCCCACTGCCTTAGCAGCTTCCTGCCTAGAGAATCAGCTTTTCCTTACCCAACCACAGTAGCATCAGGCTGCTGTGCATAGGGAAAGACATCATGATGGCACCACAAAAACCAAACATCTTTCTACCTTGCCTTTCCCACTATAACTTGCTTTCTCTTCTTTAAGTGTATTAGACACCTAGAAGAATCTCAACCCAGCACAACACTCAGCAAGCTTTAAATGAGAAGCAGTGGAGACATGCCAGGCTTTTGGCTGCCCAGCTTCCAGCAGGTAAGTACATCAGCTGAGACTTCTGACTATTTGGGTTTGGTTTTATATTGTTTGAACTGTGCTTGCTGCATGTAATACCTTAAGGCCAAGCTCCTCAATTATGGAAAGCTGAATAAGCAGCAAGTGAAGTAAATCTGATACTCTTATCCTAGTCTCTAAGGTTGCTTTTCTGCATCATTAAAATCCCACACGATTTGAGATAAATAAGGAAGGCTGTCAGGTGCTGGTCAGCAGAAGCCAAAGGCAACAGTGGAAGAGATGTTGAGGATGAGACTAGTAAACATTGGCAGAGTTCATTTTAGCATCATCTGCAACAGACTCAGCTCTAGCTGACCGTCTTATCTGCTGTTATGACAGTCTCATCTCCTTGCATTACAAAACCCTAAAATTAATAGAAAACAGAACCAGACATAGATGTGCATCCACCAATAATATATAAATCAACAAGCAAAACCACTTGAAATAGCAGAATACCTATACAAAACCCAACATGCCAGGCAAACCTTAAACTGTACTCATGCAACAGAACCAGCATGCTGGCAATTAAATGGCTTTCTGCTCGAGAAGTAATTTGTAGTCTCATGCAATTTAATGCAAAGACATTAACATTCTATAAAAATATTTATGCTGATAAAATTTTAAGTCACCTACTGCTAAGCAGTTTCAAAAGGAAGCCAAATCAAAGAATGCTCAGGCTCACCGCAGGTAGCCCAGCAAGCTTCACAAACTAATTCAATCAGTACAATTTAAGAGCTGGAGCTTGACCAGCAAGCAAGGGTAAATTCTTTCTGGCTGGCTTAAATGAATATGGTGAAATCAGGTCCTGCAGAGGGCCTGTGAAGAAAAGCTCAGAGCCAGAATTTCACTTGCTCAAAATGAATTCAGCAATGATTTTTATAGCGCCCTTCTCCGTGACGAGGAGTTGAGGTTGCAGACGTGTTTCCCACCTGATGGTTGTCACTTACAGCCAGGTTTTGACAAGATTTTGGTCTCTGACTTTCTGATCTTTCTAGAAAATCTAGTGCTAGCTGTGGGTATTCCCTTTTGCTGTTGCACAGCCAGATAGTAACATCTGAAGGTGTCTTTGTGGGGTCAAAGACATCCCCTGCCCCAAAGATTTTATGGTCTTAGTACCTATCATTTAAAACCACTCTTTGCAAAGAGACCTGCATGTGTTTGAAATTATTCCTACACCAGATCCTCCCCTTATCACATCTCCTGTATCTGCTAAACACAACCGAGCTGTGACTCCTTTTCTTATAATCATAGAATCATAAGCTTCCTTTTGTGAAGTTTTTAATTTACCATTCGTTTTTGTGGCTATTACACCATCATATTACCACCATTTTGTGGCTATTTACAAAATCAGTCATGTGTTTGAGGAGAAAAATCTCAGCTATGCAGGCACTGCCCCACCATGTCCCTTTGTCTCCTTTCTGTGAATATTAAAGTAATGGAAAATGAAAAGCTCTGACAGTAAACAGCAAATACTGCCATTTGTGTGCACAGCCGTGAGCGCACTTAAAGTAATGCTGAAGGAGCTCACATCTACCAGAGCACACAAACGCGGCCAGCTATCGCTTGGTGCATGCAGAAGTAATGAAGGGCATGGATGGAGGGGAAAGGAGCAGCTGCCCAGTGACTCCCAGGTAACCCCATACACAATTGCTGTCTTTGCAACAAGTCATAATGCACATTCAAAATATACAGATCAAGGCTGTGATTAATAAGTGCAAGTAGATGCCTGTATTCATTTGATGCATCCTTTTCCTAAAGTCTTTGGCTCATTTGATCTCAAACTGCTCATTGTAGGCCCTTCCAAGGAGGCTGAGAAGCTTTCCTTCCTCTTCTGAGCATCCTCTGTGAGCCTCATTTTGCAAAACAGGTTCTCTCCACATGACACCACCCTTCAAAAGGTTGGACCAGATGATTCTTGAGGTCTCTTCCAATCTCATACTCTAAGATTCTATGATTGCAGTGATAGGACAAGAGGTAATGGGTTCAAACTGAAACACGGGAAGTTCAGGTTAGACATAAGGAAGAAGCCCTTTGCTGTGAGGGTGATGAGGAACTGGAATGGGTTGCCCAGGGAAGTTGTGAGTGCTCCATCCCTGGCGGTGTTCAAGGTCAGGTTGGACAGAGCCTTGGGAGGTGTGGCCTAGTGTGAGGTGTCCCTGCCCATGGCAGGGGGGTTGGAACTGGATGATCTTAAGGTCCTTTCCAACCCTAAGTATTCTGTGATTCTATGATTCAAACCTGCTCCCTCCCAGTGCTTCACCATGAGTCACCAAGTCTTTGGAGTGAGAGTCATAACTGGAGCAAGAGCACTGTGACAAATTATATCCACAACAGAATATGCGTTTTGACATTTTTGCCAATCTTGTGAAAATATGAACACATTTCTGAGTGTGCTGTCAGAATCCCACCTGCATGGGATCATCTAAGCTGGTCACAAGCCCAGCTTCTGATTGATGACTGTTCATCAGCATTGAGAAATGCTGTACCAAAGTCCTTCATAGAGTACAAGAACCAAGGTGGAAGATGAACACGGCACAGGGATTGAAATTAAGCAAGTAAATGGAGAGCACAGAGGGCTGAAGCTGCCACGGGCTAACACTCAGAGCTTCAACAACTGAAAGCCCATGAGATGGCTCCACCATTTTAATGGAAAAATATAACTTAAAAAAGCCAACCATAAACACTAGTATAATATGTAACTAGTGACATTAATATATCAGGGGAGTTTTTTCTATACCTAACTCAGGTTGTTTTATAACTCACATCAATATACTTGATATGATTTCAGTGGATTTGGAACAATTCACTCTACAGGAGCCTGACTTCAGAGAAGCTATAATAACCTCTGCAGTCCTGTCATCCAGTCAGGGCAAATAACAGTTTGCACTGATTTAATGCACCATAACAATTCAAGTCTGTACACAGCAGCTGCTTATTTTATTATGTAATTTGGATAAAACATAGAGACATTTTCACTGGATTCACTGAAGTTTGATCAGGGTGGGTTTCCACAGCCTCTGCAAGGGGATGGGAGGGACTGCTTTGAAAGTCAACGCCAAGTAGCACTGTTGTCCTTGTAAGCTGGACAGGATTTATTCTACAGCTGATTCCATTATGCTTCCATAGCAGTGCTGCACTGCTGTTGTATTTTACCCCTTCAAATCTGCAGTGAAAAATTCTTTTTCTTAGGTGTATGTAGAAACAACACAAATACCTATGAGTAATCACTACACTGTCCCAAAGGCTAATGCAGGTACACTGAAAGGATTATCACTGCTTTTTATACTCTTGTTATTGGAATACTGAAGATGCTGATGTGATTATCACTTCATGAGGCCAATCTTACTCCTGAGATCATGATCTTAATACCATGAAAGAGTGATAAACTGGGAAGGAAGCAAGGATTTTCATTCTCTTGCAAGTTTACCACCTTGCAGTCCTCACCTATAGACTGTCCATAAAAACAGATCTCGGCACCTGAGGAACTGCCAATGAGTGTAGCAATAAATTAAAATCTGGGGCAACACATTCATTTTGTGACTAAAGAGCTGTATTTCTTCCTATACTGCACCACCGAAATTAGAAGTAAACTGCACTGACCTAAATCTATCCTCCACTATATCTCTGGAAGGTACCCAGCTTGCTCCAGAGATACAATTCCCTAAGGACAGTTTGTCAAAAGGGATTTTGGGAGATCATGGAGAGCTACACTGCACACAGGGAAGGATGAGTGCATACTGTAAGAAAAAAGTTTGCAAACTTATTCCCCTATTCATTCACAAATAAATTGCCTTTAACAAAAGCAGAATTAGACCAAAACAAATCCAAATGTGCGGGATATTCATTATGCGCTATCCCTACAGAGTAGCCCAAGGAAATCATGCAAGTGACACAGTAAGGAGCACGTGATGGTGACTACACAGCTTCTAGATAAAACTTAGCTTCAACAGCAATGAACAAAAGCCACAAGTCTTAAAGTGTGCCGGTTAAGAAGCAGTAGGTGCAAGTCATTGGAATTATTGCTTCCAGCCAGCAGCACCATTGATTTGTTATCTCCTCCAAACAACTAACCTTTAAAGTGCCTTAGCATGTGGACCAATCTCTACCTAAATCAGGCTTGAAAATGACCACATCCCCCCTCCCTCCCTCTTTTTTTTTTGCTCCTTCTTAAAGGCAACACCTTATCCCTGGCAGTTTTCAAGGCCAGGTTGGACAAGGCTTGGAGTAACCTGTGTGGAAGGTGCTCTTGCACATGGCAGGGGGTTGGAACTGGATGAGCTTAAGTTCCTTTCCAGCCCTACCCATTCTAGGAGTCTGATTCTATGATCTTGCTTAAAAGTAAGAAAAATCTTCAATATTCCATGAGGCAGAAAAGTCTTACAGAAAAGACATACATGGAATAAGTTTATTTTGACTTTTCTAAAGATTTCAGGTTTTCCCCTTGGAATTTGAGCATTCTGCACAATTCCACTCATGCTTTTGCTTGTTGTTGTCATTTTGTTATTTCATGACATGCAGCAATAGCGCATCGTTTAACATGGTTGAAAGGTTAATTTTAAGAAAATGCATCAAGCCAAACACATTTTACTCACTGACGTACTGCATCCTCGTCTAAAAACCAAAACATCCTCAGCATTGAAACCATCTGCAGCGTTATAGTACAGTCAGTACTGTAATATATTAAGACGTGGGTTTTCTCTTGTTACAAAAGGTGGTGTTAAATTATCAAAAGATAGTTTGGGTTGTGGGAAACATATTTCCTATGTGTCTTAGATTCTTGCCAAACTGCTAAGAGTGATTAATATCTTTTCCCTCTGTCAAGGGAGTGCATATTTTAAACTATCACATCATTGCTTTAAATATATGGCACGATTCCATAGTGATGCTTCCAGTGTCCCACTCAACACCCTTGAACAGTTGTTTGAAGATACTTGGTTCATAAAACAAAGATGTACTGGCAGCAATACAAAGAACTGCATACTGTATTTCTCCCCAGAATATTCAGCCATAAACCCTCATGTAGCCCAGCTATGGCACCATCCACCTCTCAGAGGTGGATGTCACATACCTTTCTAAAAGGTCACATCACTCACACAACTTTCTCTAGCTTGAGAAGGCAAACAAAACAGTTCTGCAAAACGATGCCTCTGGTGTTTATCTATCAACCACACAGTGAAACAGCGTAGTGACTGCCCAGTAACAACAACCTCCAGATGTTCTCAGTTCATACAAAGGAACTGATCTCAAGGCCCACTCTCAAGGTGTTAGCTTTTATTCATATCAACCAACACCTGTGGCACTCCCAAGATCTGGATATCTTCAGTGTAAAAATAGAGTCCTGATTTTAGCAGCTGGACCCCACTTTATACGTGAAATTTAAAGCCTGTAGATCTTCTCAATAATATAAGCACAATTTGCCATTTACAGTGGTAAAAGTGCTTTGCCATGATTTCAGGTGTCCCAAGAATGACTGAGGCAGCTGAACAGCAGCAGCTCTTGAACTTATGTGCTTGCCTTGACTGGTAAAAAGAACTCCTCAATTTCAACAGGTTTTGTCCAAAGCCTGGCTTTGCTTGTTACAGGAGGAAAAAAGAAAAGAAAAGCAGAAAGATTTGATTCCACATTACCATTACAGAATTCACAGCCAGGCAGCCTGAGCACACAGTTTGACTCAGAAGTGTTTTTCCTTTAAAAGGAAATGATTGAATAATTCAAGTATTCATTACTAACCAAGGATGGCTTCCTTCTTTCTCTAGTCAGATCATCTGTGCTTCCAAATAGCTGTTTTCTGTGCCTAAGCCTCTTCCTCCTTAAGGCTCTCATGCCTCAAGCCCAAGAGCCCTGGGACTGTCAAGCAGAGCCACAGCACACAGCAGAAGACAGACAAGAAACAGCAACTTTCCCTGTGAGACTGGGAGAGAAATATCTGAGATGAAGCAATTCCTGCCAGCACAAAGTGGCAATCCCACACATTTGTGTGTTGTTTGCATTGTGTCAAGCGTAATCTTCAACTCGTCATTGCCTGTAAAGCTCAAAAAAAGCCCCAACAAGCAAGGCTGGATGTGAAGAGACTGTATCTCAGTAGAGTAGGGAATCAGCAAAACCAGGCTACTGTTGCTGGTGCTGCTGTAAAGGAGCAGAGGGCTGCTTCCACCACCAGTATACTAGCTCTGGCTATAGCTTCAGACATACAAGCAGAATCAAAGGCCAGCCTGTCAACGACTCAAATGTTGCAACCCTGTAGGGAGGGACAAAGTTATTTGATGCAGGATTCAGCAGGGTCTCCTCACCTGCCCTCCATGTGCTCATTTTACATGTCCTCATTAAGTCAAAAAGAGGAAGCTAAAGGGACCAAGAGAGGCTCAAAACTGAACAAGGCAGAAGCTCAGAGAGGACTTTTGGTTAAGACCATTTTTCCACTTTGTTGAAGATTCTTGTTCAATAAAAAGAGGAGGGAAAAAAGGCTGCTTTTCTGGTTCTTTATCCCTGTCACATAATAACTTTGGTGAACTTTGCATACATCCTACTGTCTTGAGTTTTATTTATAATATAATAGTTGGAGAGTCTCCAAGGCTTAAATCTTACCTTGGCTTTCAAGCTTGGTAGGCTTTTGCTTCTATACAACACAGATCAGAGCGGTGGTTTTTTGGCACTCCTACCTGAAGCAACTTATTCTCCAACATATGATTATACTAGTTATGAAAGCACTATATTGTTGTCACAATTTCATCAAGCTGGGAAAATGCCTCAGGTAACAGAATGGCATCTTCTTGTGCAAACTTTCATATCCTAGACAGTTCTTTTTGATATTATCACTGTCAGTAGCTAGATGCAAGAGAAGGATAATGTGTCTGCTTTGCTTCTAATGCCTATTATAGCAAAACAGCCTCAAAAGAACCTGCCACACCAATAAAAGTCCTACCAACATGTTTATGCTGGGCTGGATTCTAAAGCCAATTCACTGCATGCAATCCCTATGACTACAGTCAGCTCACTGTCTGCTGAGGTTCCAACAAGCACCAAAACTTCTACCAGGGCCTCTGAATCCAGCCTAAGACAGATTCTGCTCCAAGCTCAGGGTTTCTACTGTTGTTTGGATTCAGTTTTGTTTTGCATAGCTCTCCCCCACACCAGGATTTCATGGTTCTTTCCCTTCTTGACTGAGGAATTGGGGTAGAAAGTCATACTGAGATCATCTTTCACATGCAACAACATGAAGAATTCAGAAAGCAGCATCTGCCGTCTTCCTGGGTATGATGCTCCCAGGTGCTCAGACTCTGGAAACACTAGGACACCACTCCTGGCCCAGAATAGGGTTCCATACCTCAGACTAAACTCTTTCTAAAGCACTTTGAGGAGTACCAACTTGATTTTAGAAATATCCAAGTAGTTACGCATGCAGAAGCAGAGCACACAAACATCAAACACATTGGTTTTATCTGTTCAATCTGATGAGGGGAGAGAGAAAATGAAGCGGACTCCCAGAAAGCCAGTCCCACAGCCAAGGCTGTATCAATAGATGGTAAGTAGGATGGAGGCCATCATATGCTGACAAGAAAAGCCACCTCCTTGACAGCTCATTGTGTGCAAGCTGGAGGTAGGGAAAGAGGACACCCCTTCCAAAGACTATTTTCCCCCACACCTCTGGCCCTGCTATAAGTGCAGATATTAGTCTTACAAGATGTATTTACCAGGAGACATTAGCCTGGTCCAGAGCAAAGCTGATACAGTTGAAACCATTTTTGATCTTATGAAGCAGCAATGTGCCTGTGTCTCCACACATCTGAGTAACAACAGAGAGCCTGGACCTCCTCTCCCACCACCAACCCTGCTCTTTCTGCAGATCTTTAGGGCTCTGCCCACCAACTCTTTGTGGAGGAAGAGGGCAAAAGCAAGACTCGTAATTTAGAAACCAAACAAACTAAAGATGACTGCGAATGTCAACTATAAATAGAGCATCAAGTCCTGCTGTAAACTCACAGTAGAACTGAACTGAAAATAGCAATATGACAAGATGAAGCCATGCAGCACTGGTGTTGAGGAACAGCAATGTCAGGAGTATGAATACAGAAAAGAATAAGACTTTTCTACAGTAATTATCTACCTAATACAGAACAATGTGGAATAAATATAGAAATTTTATTGCCAAAAAGGCTCCTACTCCCACAGCAGTGCTAAAAGAAATTAAAAGCTCCAGAAAATTAAATGATAGAAGAAAAATAAAGACTACCTTTTTTTTCTTCTTCTTAAATATACTGGTATTTTTCTGGTTTGTCTTTTGTTCTACGACACATCCCTTTCCTTAAGGGAGATTTCTGACCAGAACTGATCTAAGGCTGTGCATCTCCCGAATACTTGGTCACAAGGTCTAGTAGCACAAGTGGGAGTATTTGCTCACATAACTCAGTGAGACTCCACAAGAAATTAAGGGACTAAACAAACACTGTAAAGATCAGGAACAAAACAAACCATTGCCTTCAGTTCCTGTTTGTGCTAGCTGATTGCTCTGTTCCTCACAGACAATTCTCGCCTCATTCACACTGCCTGTGTTACAGAGTGAGCTGTGCACCAACACTCAGAAGCTGGCCCCAAAAGAGTGAAGGCAACCAAGTTTGTGCACAACAGTTATTTCCCAGTGCCATATACTCATTCTGTAACACAAGCAGTAACCAGAAAGGTCACAAATGCTTTCAGTGTTGGCAGTGGGCAACACTATCAGAACGAAGCTGAGTTCCTGGGCTAAGTGTGCCTGCACTTCCTCCTCAGTCCAAAGCAGCAAGGCACCTGCCTTATTCATGGCAAGCATTCCTGCCTAAAAGCATTTTAAGAAGCTGGCTTGAATTGCATCGAGTCTTGTTTTTATCCATAAACACAGCACAACATGCCTGCAGTCTGGGCCACACATACTGCAGGGTTTTGGTTATATTAGAAGCTCTTCTTTAGAACAAAAGCAATTCAGCAATAAAATCTGGTAACAGCTCATTTAGAAACCACGTTGTTTTGACTTTTTACCAATTATCTTCTGGGTGCCTATGCATTAGGCAATGTAAAAGATGAGTGGTTATTCTAAACAGCTATCTAACAAACCTAGTATCTAAACTAACCAATTTAAATACTGGGAAAGAATTAGGACCCTTAAATCAAGCAAATTTGGCAAGGTGAATACAAAGGCACAATCTGAAGGAATCATGTTGATTCCTTTGCTGGGTGTAGATAATGCTTATAAAAGTTTTCTTCCTTTAAACATATATTTTATGCCACATATAATCTCTTTGCCTTTTACTGTTTCTCTGTGCAATTATTTGACATCACACAGCATTTCCATTCTTTCTTTTTTCCTTGAAGAAGCAACACACAATACAGCATGAATTCCTTGGTCTGAAAGGTCAGAATCTCATGGAGAAAAATAAGCATCTACTTACGACCAGAGAGAGTTTCTCCCTTGTGTGATGACTCCAGTGAATTTTGTTAGCCTTCGAGCATCTACTTCAATCCACTGATATGGGTCATTCCTTCCTGCACACCAAGCACCATCATAAAAGTCATTTTCGTTAACACCTGCCTGAAAAGAAGGGGAAAACTGTCTTTATAAATCAGAACTAAGAAACCAAAGGTCTTTCATGGGAAAAAAGAAAAGAACACATGAAGTCATCACTCATTCCACTTACTCCTCTGGCGCCAGTTTGAGGCCCCCGAGACAGTCATTCTCACCAAAATATCTCCTTACTCAAAGCAGGGAGGGAAATTCTGCAAAGTCCTTTTAAAAACTAAGAACCATTTCATATAAATTTAAGTTGGAGTTAGAAAGCATTAATAGGGCTTCAGTTCACTCTACCTGTCTGTGGCCTGATGGAGCCTTTATCCAGAAAAAAAGATCCACGTCGTCTTCACAGTTGTGAAAGTCCTAAAATGTCAGCTCCAGCCCATGTAAATAATAGTCAGTGCTGGAGCAATGTCATTTCCCTTGGCAAAGGAGAGAGTAGGGCATACAGAAATAGCATTACTATTTCCCATCATTTTTAGTCCCAGAGTTATTAATTTTCATCATAAGGGTTTCAGACGTTAAAACTTCAGGAATGCCCGGTTGTACTTCAACTTATGTACCAATCTTCATCCCAATTCATTCTGGCAAAGCCAGCACAAACTCCAGAGAAATAGCTGCAAGGTATTTTGAGTAAACCGTACTCCAAATACAGCTGAAATATTTAAGGAAACATAGCATTTGAAGTCTTTAGATATTTATTTTATTACTAAAGCCCAGAAAATGTTTGGCATCAAGCAGCTACTGCCATAGAGAGCACAGAAGCTCTTCCATATGGTTCTCTGAGGCTACATGTAGTTTTATGATAATGCATTTGTGTTGAATGTGGATTTATTGCTGCCATCCATGCAATTCTAAGAAAATGTATCCTTAAATATGTCCCAAATACAAATGAGGAGTCTGGAAAACTTCGTTATATTAGAGATGTATCTTAAAGCTCTGGTATAAAGCTACTGTCTATGCAGTGGTGAACTTTCAGCTGGTGTGTGTGTATACATAAAACATAAATGAAGTACCCAAGAGCACAACTGTCAATTAGATTTCCTGAATTATCCCCCAGCTTCCCTCTGAGCAGCATTAGCAGATGTTACAGTCATAGCCGGGTTACGGTGGCAGAGATTTGACATTTTTAATGACCATTTCCATCAAAATGGGCGTTGTGTGGCTCTAACTCAAAGTGAAGATGCAGCTGGAAGAGAGATTAACAACTCTAAGTCTGGTGGCGTCTGAAGGAAGTGCTGCAAACCAGACACAGATTCGATTCCCAAAACTTCTTGTGTTCTCAGGTACCCAAATTTGAGAGCAGCTTAAAACCAACTTGTTTTCCTAAATTCCAAAATTACGTTAAGTCACCGACTTCTATGTATTAACTCAATATTTTAAAATGAAGTTTGCATAAGGGTTGAAGATAAAGAGAAAACCCTCTATTAATAATGGAAGTTAAAGTTTTCAAGGAGAGCTGAACAATGGGAAAAAAGAATACAAATATGATTGGTGACCTGGGTAATAACCTTTCCCAAGGAAAAATTTCAATGCATTTTAAAATAAGATGAAATTTGAAGTAGCCTTCGGGTTTAAAACCAGTGCTTGCCAGGAAGCATTAAGATCTGCAGAGCACCTTGAACTACCAGCATTATGCTAATCCCTTTCCCAGTGATGAAATTCGACCAATTTCCCTGCACCAAGTACCTGTATCTCTCACTGCTGCAGCTGGGATCCTTGGCCCTCATACAAGACTGAGGATATTTCCCACTGGTGTGATGCTCATCAGGGTGTAAACCTCCCCTCTACATTACTGTGAGAGGAGGGAAACAGAGGAGAGAAAGAAAAGCTTACATGTAAAAGAACCCCAATCCTAATTTACGTACTAAAATTTCCATGGTTTCAGTTGGACTTAAGCATATGTTTAAATTGCATATCAAATATGGGGAGTCTAAAGAAACATGCTTACAGTCATGCACTTCTTAAAGTAATATGGCCTTAAAAAGTGGCTAAGAGAGCATTAAAGAAACAATGATGCTACTTGTTCCTGCTTTCTTATTTCTTGATATTGGCTTCTCTGAAGCAAAAAGAATATTTTTACTAAGTAAAAGGCAGCAGGTGTTTGTGTATAACTAGCACAGAGAACTATGTGAGAAAGGGGAGTTTAATCAATGAGATGTTCTTGTTAGAAATATTGCTGAGGCAAAAGAATAGACATAAATATACATTAAAACTTCTCTTTTCAAGCTTCAAGTCTGTATTTTTTCTTAAGGTGCTTGAAGGTTTGAATTTGCCCTACAGCCACTTCAAAGTACTGTTTCTAAGAAAAAAAAAAAACAAGCCCTCACAAATGCAATCAAATATTTAGTAGATATTTAAATTTCTTTGGGAAAAATGTTAATTCCTGAAAGATGAGAACCACCATCATCAAATTTTCAATCAAAGGATATAGATCCAGATACCTTGGCTCAGTAAGATGCCAACCTGAATTCAAAAATCGTATATTGAATTAAAGGAGATAATGAATTAAATTATAATGTGTATAATTCATGTATAATGAATTAAAGGAGATAATTAAATTTATGACAAAATTTTATGAATTAAAAGTTATGACACACCCAACTAAGCTATACATTTTAAACACCTGAATTGTCTTTATAAGTAGGAGTGAAGTAGCTAATTAAAAATGAAAGTAAGGACTAAGTCTTAAGCAAACCCTTTTTTCCATCAATTTCCAATAATAACTCAAAGTTAACTCAGATTTTACAAACATGAAAACATTCCTGATTATGCAGTATCTTATGAAAAATACCTTTTTGATATAGAATAAGGGACTTCTTTTATATCACTCCTAAATAAGTTCTCTATAAATGTAACTGTTGAAAATCACAATTCAAATGAAACAAACCAACTGCTTATTATGTATCCAGAAGCTAAGATGCAGGGAAATCAAAAAGTTATGATTCCCTTACAAATGATGACTTGTGATTTTAATTCATGTTCCTCTTCAGAGTTAGATATGTGCAAAACAGAACCACCACTTTCTCACATTATCACTGTTCCAAAAGCCTTATTCTATAGCAAGAAGATGCTACTGCCTAAATGTATTCAAATGGACAAAGATATTTCAGTCTGTTGCCACAAGTCAGCTAGAGCCGCAGCAGAAACACACATAATACCAAACCACTTCTGCTTAAATTCTTCTCTCTTTTCCCAGCAGAGTCATCACAAAAATTATTTTGCCATAGGAAGTTTGGGGGGAAAATAAGAAATAGAAAAGCATTACTCATCACAGGTATTTATAGCTACCGCTGCCAGCAGAGGAGAGGTAAAGCACGGAGGCTGGAAGTATAACTTCAATAATTGTGCCTTTTGCTTATGTTTTGAGAATGGAGCTTTTCAAAGGGAACTAATGAAACAAAGAAAAGACAAAAAGCGATACATCCTGCTTAGCTGCATACACACAACTGCATCACTTGCTCAATCTTCAGGGCTGTTGGATTTCTCCAATCAGAAAAATGAGGGAGGGGAAGAAATATCATTTGACTAATTATTTCAGATTTAACCACTGCTAATTATTGGACAAGTGACAAATGCTAATGACTTCTATCCCTGAAGGCAGAGGGCCTCAACGAATATTATTCTATGCTATGATTTTTCCTCATGATGTTAAATTACTACTCATGGCACTACTGCAGTTGCAGGCTGGATCTCTGATATACAAGGCTCTAGTGGCATTGCTCCAGCCCTCCAGAAATCCCAGCTTAATCGCCACATTCATACATGACCTGGAGCAAAACCAGGTCCCACACAGTGTAAGGTCACAAGAGAAGCAGATGCTAGGTGATCTTATCCAGGCCTGCTAAGCTTGTCCTTCTTTGGAATAAAGCATACACTGAGTGATTAATACTATACACTTCAAGTAATCTAATCAGAAAAAGCTAACCCTCAAAAGCCTTTGAAAAACTTCATTATTCTACAAATTCCCTGTGAATTGAGGCAGTGCCAGTTACCTGGGATGAGCCCTAAGCCCCTCAGCTGACTTTGCATCAGATGATAAGGTTGGGCAGAGAGCAGATTTTGTCTTATTTCAGGAAGAAGCACAACGGTTTCCTCCAGAAATATGAATACTGTGATGACAGTGCCATCACAATATTCATTGTGACCACAACACAGTCATAGCCAGACCATGCCACCAGAGCAGCAGCCCATAAAACTGCTGAACATCACACATATAGTATAGTGCTCTGGTGAAACTTCAGAGCCACATCAGCCTCTCTGCGTCTGACTTAGGCAAAGTGTTTTCCTTCATGTGTAGTATTAAACATCATGAAAACACAGCTGCCTAAATACCAGTGCCTTTTGTCTTTACTCAGCACTCCGCAACCTGCCCTTCTAAACAACAGAAGCCACCAGGGACCTGGTTACACACCTGGCACATCAGTCCTCCACAGCACCTATTCTCAGTTAGAAGCATAGATCTCTTTAAGTACTAGAATTCTAAATATTCAAATTTTAAATGTAAAAATTTTGAGACTGAAATTCAGAACTCTTCATGCAAAGTAAAATTAAGCCCTAAACTCCAAGTGACGGGGAAGAAACCTGCAAATTCAAAGTGAACAATTTTAAAGTGCTACTAATTTTAACCTGACCCCAAACGAAATAGAGAAGTAAACGCAAGCCCATACTTTTAACACTGCCAGTCATTACAACACTAAGCCGTCAAGGGGCTTGGGGGAATTACTGTATGGAGAGCATACAGACAAGCTTTCAGTAAGGGTAAAAGACTTTGATTCAAGCATTACTAAGTATTTTTATTACAGGTAAAGACATAGCAAATAAAAAGGGCGACATTTAAACAAAAGAAGTAAGCCAGAGAAGTCACTTTACTATAAGCCAGGCGGTTGGGTTCATTGCAGATGAGCCTCCCACAGTCCTACGATCAGGACTATACCAGAAAAGCCCCTATAGCAGGGAAGAGTCAAAGCAGCTTTTGGATAATAATGAGAATCAATCCATGCAGAATTCGTACAGCTCAGGAAAATGACAACACAAAAATCCATATGAAGCAGAAGCTGACACTGTGAAACCTCTGTTCACAGGAAGAAAACCCATGAATTTTGAACAGAGAAGAGTAAAAACCCAGTTTGCAAAAGGCTGTACCCCTGTCTTCACTGGGGGCTCTGAACTGTCTTTAAGGAAAACATCATCCATGGTTAAGACTGTTGCCCATCTTTATCTTAGTGCAGCATTAGTGGTGATGATATGACACAGGACTAGATGGGCTCCTGATCTAAATCAATAGGGTCATTCTTGTCTTTAAGTAAACTGAACTTTAACACCAGCATGAAAAATAAGGAACCACAGCCACAGACTTACATCACTGCCCTTGTGCCACTGCATGACAAAAATGATAATAAAATAATTAAACATTCCTACAGAACCAACCTGAATATCATTTGCATACCATGATTTGTGCTCATGAGGGTTTAATTCTTAGCAAACAATATGAAGTAAAGACACAAACTACCTTGCACAGGTTCAAAAGAAGATCCATATGAAGCCCTCCAGCTGGATCTGTTGCGCATGCAACTACATAGCAAAATAGCTTTCTGACTAACATTAACTGATTAAAACAAGCACTGAAGAAAATAAGAGGTTGCCCTCTCCCCATAGACAAACTCACATAGCAGAGGCCCTAGGAGATGCTGAAACAAAGGGAAACACCTGCATAATGGCATTTTAACCAACAGTGGTCCCACCTTCCAGCAGCTGTCCCCCATTACATGGCAGTAGGCACCATGTGAAATTGTTCTGCTGATTGGAACTCATCCTTCCTAGTCCCAGCCTAAAGTCCCTAGCTCATTGACTAGCCAGCCCTTTCATTATAAAAAATAATAACAGGTAACTAATAGATTAAGTAAGCTTTAGAGACTTTTTTGTTGTTGATTTGGTGTTAGTATCCTGTTTATGACTCTGAGTCTTAAATGATGTGCTTTATTATGCAAAATAGCATTTTCACATTGGAAAAGACTATAATTCAGAAAACAGCACTAACAGAGTGGAAAAGCGAAACAAGAAATGGGGGAAATAGAATTTGGTCCTGCAAATCAGCTAAGCATGTCTTTCATATTAAGTAAAAGAGCTAAACTAGATTGTTTGCTAGTGACTTCTGAACTGAAGCAATTTTTGGCAGTATAATCACTGCCTCTGAAAAACTGCCTTGGGGCAAGTGCTTCAGTTGAAGCCACACTTCTAATTAACCACTGTCATTAACAAACCACAAAAAAAGCAATTTGCTGTGTAAGCTTCCTTCCAGGCTGATTGCTAAGGGAGCAGCTCTGGGCTGCCTTCACCTTTGCTTGCTCTTAGAGGTCTGTTTGGATTTGCATCCTCAGCACACTGAGGTTGGAGTTTTTCTAACTAAGCCCCACGAATCTGCAGGTTATCCATCAACCTTATTCACTTCTATAATTCCAGTGTTTCCCCTTCATTTGAATTACATGAGCTGACAAAGTAGTCAGAACCAATAACCATCCATTGGTTCTCTTTATACAACAGTACAACCTTAAGCCATTCTCCCACTTAGGAGAATAAAAATGGATGTTACCTGAATATTAAGCCTTCCTCTGTGGGCCCCAAGGCCATATCGCTTTGCTGTAGAGGCATGGAGCTGGAAGTCAGTAATTTTTAATGTCTCTAGTCCAAGTGGAGGACAATCTACAAAACAAAAGGTTGATTAAAACTTAGTTAAAAAAAGAAACACAGCAAGTATTCAAAGTTTCTGGATTTCAGTTGGGCCAAGCTGGCTGGGGTCCTGGGCTGGTACAAATGAGCACAGACAGCATCACTGAAGTCAATGAGAAATGGCAGCTCTTATAAAATCAATGAAGGAATATCCATGTCTTGGGTGCCATGGTTTAGTGTGAGGTGTCCCTGCCCATGGCAAGGGGCTGGAACTGGATGATCTTAGGTCCTTTCCAACTCTAAGTATTCTATGATTCTACCAATTTACACCAGTTGAGGATGTGGTTTTTTGAGGGTCTTGGTTATTACTGCTTGCTACATGCTTCTGGTTTTCATGGATATGCGCAGTATTTCCTACCTAGTGCTTTTCAGTACAAAACGCCAGTAAAATGGCCTGTTATTTTTCTTCCCTTTGGCATTTACTTTTTCATTTCTTGTTTTGATTATTCTCCCCCGTACTCATTCCAAGCTACTGTATGAAGTTATGTTTCCAATTAAAATCTGTCCTGGAAACTTCAAGTACATGTTGCACAACAGCATCTGGTCCAGAGGTCTTGGACTGGGGACAGCCAGGCTCTTGTTTGACTAAGGACAAAGAGGGCAATTATGAAACAGGGGCCACCTCAGCTCCAAATTGTGCAAAGCTTTGAAGAAAGAAAAGCAGATGTTACTTCAGCAGCTAGAGCCAGCCTGGAGCACTGGGTTTGGAAGACAAGAAGTTGGAAAGAGTCTACTTCATGATTATCAGAAAAATATCCTGCCCTAAAATGACCCCAGTACCACAGTATTTAAGTAAGTCCCTCATAGTGCTTAGTATATTTATCCTCAAACCAGCATGGTGAGATGGGGAAGACCCATCTCATGGTTTCACAGGAAGTGAACAAAACCACAGAGAGATACTTTGGGAGCACCTCAATAGGACAACAGGGCACAGTTTAGAGACTGTGAAATCAGCATGAGCCGGAACAGGGAAGTCTGTGTGGGGCAGAGGTAGAAAGCAGTGTCATACTTACTATTTAGATCAGGTACTTGCTTGGTTAGGCTGGGATTGGCACTGCTCTGGCTATACAACTTCTGGGCTTGGATAGAGGACAGATTTTTTCTGCAGTTAAATGTGGGAGGATGATTGTAACTTGCACAATAGACTGTGACAGAGACAGAAGCTGAACACCAGCAATGGATCCCAGGCCACATTTGCAAACCGCAGGCCACCCCTCCCCATCCATCCCTCCCACTGCCTGCCTGACAGCTGGGGCTGAAATCTCTTTTGTGCCACAGTTGCTGGAGAATTCATAGGATAACGCCATACAATCCCAGCCTGGTTTGGGTTGGAAGGGACCTTAAAGCTCATCCAGTTCCAACCCCATGCCATGGGCAGGGTCACCTTCCACTAGAGCAGCTTGCTCCAAGCCCCTGTGTCCAACCTGGCCTTGAGCACTGTCAGGGATGGGGCAGCCACAGCTTCTCTGGGCACCCTCTCAGGGAAGAACTTCTGCCTAAGATCCCATCTAAATCCACCCTCTGTCAGTTTGAAGCCATTCCCCCTTGTGCTACCTCTACTTGCTCTTATAATAAATCCCTCTCTAGTTTTCTTGCAGGCCTCTTTAGGTACTGGAAGGCTGCTTGTAAAGAGCACAATCCTGCGCTCTACGCCTGTGTGCCACTTACATATATATCTTTAATCACTCACCAAAATGTCATGAGGATATGTACCTGAGGATCTCATCTTGGCTGTGTCCGTCAGGTGTAGTTTTGCATTGCTATGTACAAACTGGCAAAAATGTATGGCATTTCGTATGTTCTTCCTTAGCACATAACAACCTAAAGTCCCTCAGGAAAAATGTTAGATGTTGTCAATTCACCGTGGTATTTCTTTGTTCATCCTTAGGAAAATTCTCACATAAATCCAGGGCCAACTGTCTCCATCAGAGCCAGTAAAGACAAATGCTGAATATTAAAGTATCTTCTAAAGTACCAGCAGTGATCTTAGCCTTACACAGGAGACAAAATGTAGACAGTTCCTCATTTTGAAGAGCTTTCAATCTAATTATCCAAAACAGAGAAGAGACAGGATATATAAAGGAAGCCAGAGGAAGGAATAATTCTTTGGATTTTTGTTTCATTGGCTGATTGTTTTAATTGCATTTCCTTATAGAGTGTTTCATCTTTCATCATCCTCCAAGTGGAAGAAGTTTCAGGCTCTGACAGCTCTCTACTGGGAATATATTGCATAGCTGGGAACCGCCCGCCTTTCTTTAACAAGAACCTGAAGACAGGTTTGGAAATCAATCTCACGGTTCAATCCCGCAAACACTTTTGCACTTGGCTGTATTTTGCTCTGTGAACAGCGTTGTCATTCCCAGGCACTCAAAAGCTATCCAGAAATACTTGTACCGCTCCTGAGCTGAAAGGAAAAACAAGCTGCTTTTATACACTCAGCTCATAAAATATCATTTAGTGCCATGTTTATGCTGCACCTAACAAGGCTGAGGAGCAATCTATAGGTACTGCTAGGAGTTAATAAGAGAGAAACAAAAGGAACAGGCAGATCCATCTGCAATGGTTCCACCGAAGCTCCGTCTCTTCCACCTTGTTTTTCACACCACATTCTCTGCTATTGAATAGAAGCAGTGGCTGTGGAGATGCCCTGGCGACAATCAGCACATCACTGCTCCATCGCTCTCTCCGGCACAGAGATCTCTTTTTGTGAAACCTGTAGGAGATGCACCATTTGTGAGCCTGGCAGCTTCCTGGCAGACCTGTCCAAAGTGACCTGCGGTGACATACACCCGGCAGTCTATGTACGAGAAGCGGGTTTGGTTTTATTCAGACTGAAATGTTAGTAATTTACTATAAAATTGGAATACTGTTGGGCTGCTGTGGGTTTCAGGGAGGGTTTCTTAGACTGCAAGATGAGTATTTACAGGCTGGAAAATCTGCCTACATGTATTTGTGTGTATTATCTCTGTTTCTACAGAAACTGAAGCCTAATAATAGGCTCAAAAATGTTCTATGGATCTCAGATAAACACGCTTGACTGCTCCTTATTTTTCAAGGATGAATTATTTGTATTGTCTGTGAACGCATCAGATTAACAGGCCAATATAATGAAATGCTCAATTTAACCAGAGGTTTCAATGAAAGTAAGATTGAGCTTTAAGATTAAGCAAGAGCCATCTATGATATGCAGTATAGATACCTTTGATGAAAATTGTGCAATACGTTGTTAGCAATATGCTGTCTTTTCTCAGTGTGGTCAAGCCTTGCAATATGTTAGCTGAAATCTTTAGGATCTTTACCATCAGTTCAATAGTAGCCAGGATTTTATTTTTACTGTTATTTATATAAACCAGTAGGAGAACACCTAACTTGCTTTCTGTCTAGGCTGGAAGCTGGGACTTCAAACATACCAAATCACATAAAGACCTTATTTTGCTTTAACTTGGTAAGAAAAAATCAAGTATTTTGCTCCAGTACTTGACTGAAAATTAATGGAAAGCATTCCTTAGCCCCTCTTTTTCCAGTGAGCATCCCAAACCAGGAACAGAGCAGCAGGATTCTCCATAAAAGACCGTTGACCTTTACATGTTTCCGTCTGCACAGCTTTGCTCAGGAATGATATTCTTGGAGTCGTCAAGCCTATTGTTTTCAGTAGCTTTGATGTATGGAATTTGTGCTGTTTTCCACAAAAGACCTTTGATTTTGTTTTAAAATGAAATTATGTCTTCTATTCATAGCCATAATATTTGACTATTCACACATTAGGCGTATCAATTTTTCCATATGCATATAAATTCCAGCATCCATAAAGGGATGAAAAGAGGAGCGCGTTAGACCAAAACATCAGTCTGCAATGCACAAAGATAATTGGGGTAAGTTTTTCAGTACAGCCTCATCTGATTGACTCCAAGTTACTCCACACAATCCACTTAAAGTTGCCATTTCACTACAGAAAAGAAAACATCCTGAGTTATACTGTGAATTTAACTTCAGCTAAATTACTTTGTTGGGGTGTGTGTCTCCTGCTTCTTAAAGCTACTAGGGATAACCAGGACAACCTGCTTTTGAAAAGCATACAGGAAAAGAAACTGATTCCTGGCATTCATCAATCATCAATTCATCAATCCTGGCAATTCATCAATTTATTTTTTATAAAACATTGTTTTAATATATTTTATTTGACTTTAAGAAATCTTTGCTATAACAATGAAAATTGCCACACAATCTGTAAGACTTCCTGAATGACTTTGTATTTTCCCTGCTACTTTGAAAAACCCCTGCTGAAGCTAGAGAAATTTGGTAGCATCAATAATCGGGGTAGTTCATACCTCATAGATACAACCGGAAATGACCGAGTTATTTGGTCATTTGTTGAACTGGTTGAAAACACAATCATTATAAAATATAGGAAATTCAAGTATGGCTTTCAAAGACATTTCAAACCACATTCTATGCACATGAAAACTTACATAATGCAGCTAATGTATTTATGTTTTAGAGCAACTGAAAAGCAAGCATTAAGCTTGCAGATGCAGGGAAGAGCCTGAGGTATGGACATTTCTCTCATCCTGGCCCATATCCAACCATGATTTCATATGTGATTTGCAACCACGAATAGGTATTCACTTTAGAAATATGCCATTAATAAGATGTCTGGTTCAAATTGGTTAATTCATTCCAAGACCTAAAAAGACACAGGGCTTGGATTTAGGCTTAATGACATTTGTATCTTGAAGAATGTTACTATGAGGTTTCCATTTCAAAATTGCTTTCCTGTTAGCTATGTTAAATAGCCGTATCTCAGCGCCCATCATTTTCAATTATGCGTCTATTAGCCAGACTGGTGGTTGTATCCCAGCTAAGGACAGCAAAGCATTTCTGATACACCAACACTGTTAGCAATCACCTCTCACTTGAAGTCAGGAAGAGGAAACTCTTGAGATTACTTCAGTCACAATCTCACCTCTGAAATTTGAATTTATCAGCTATAATTTAGGGCTTTGCCTATACTAAGAGCACTATCTAAAGCTATTCCTTCTCAAGCCAGCACCAACTCAAATTGCAGTCTCAGCATGGCTCTGTACAAAGATATTAGCCCGGGTTTGGGAGCAGTTTCAGCCTCAGGATGGCTGTGCCTTACTAATGCAGCATCTTCAACTGAAGCTCTGGTCAAAAAGCCCACCTTCTTCAGAGCCAGCTTGGTTGTTCTCACACCTGCGGTATAATTACAGCTGCTCTGTAGCTGTTCTTTATGCTAAAACTGTATCAGCAGGCATTCTTAGAAATATACTTATTCCGTAGGTAGAAGATATATGTTTGAGCAGCGCAAAGAAAACACTTCTATTCGTCTTTATTGCCTAAATTATGAATTCATTTTATTTTCATCTGGTCTAAGTAAAGATTGTCAGATAAGTACAGATTGTCTTTATAGTTCTTGTGTCTAAGTATGCATTTACGAAATCAGTCTGTACTGTTCTTTTGGAGGCACAGCAGACAAATGATTTTAAATGGTTTAGTGTGAGGTGTCCCTGCCCATGGCAGGGGGGTTGGAACTGGATGATCTTAAGGTCCTTTCCAACCCTAACTGTTCTATGTTTCTATGATAAATAATAAAGAATATTTCCCATAAATTTAGGAATATGGTTAGTTTCTCAAATGGAAAGAAGAAAAGAAGCATCATGTTTCCTGTTCAGTTATATTTTTAAGAGCCATACTCATAATCCTTTTCAATTCCTGCAAGTCTGTGCTTGTCTCATGCACAGTGATACTCAAATCTAGAAATGGAGAAATATCAGCCTTGTGTAGTCTGACAGTCTTCTTGATATTTGTAAGAAGAAAGTACTCTGTTTACTTTTGATGATTCTAAATGTGCTTTAGCTCCAAGAGCTTTGTCATTTTTAAATACAGAAGAATCCCCTCGCACTTCAAAATATTTCTTTGGGGAGGAAGGATGTTACACTGCAGAGGCACAGAAGTTCAGAGAAGACAAGAGGAGGTCAAGGCAGAGCTGACAGTGAGGTAACACAGAATTTTCTCTATGCAAAGAGTGGTTTTAGTTGCAGTATTTTTTTGTTGCTGTTGGTATCTGTAGCTTTGCATTTGGGGCTTGAGCTTACACCACCAAAGTTAACAGAAGAACATCTTTGTGATAAATATGAAGACCTCATCACTCTTCCAGTGTAACTAATTTAACTAATGCATTTTCCATAAAAATATACACTACCAGTATGGTTTTCAGTAACACAGCACATCCCAAGTTATCAATGCATTCAGCAGCAACAGACACTGAAGTATCATTAAAAATTGTAATAGAATGGTTTGGGTTGGAAAGGACCTTAAGATCATCCAGTTCCAGCTCCCCTGCCATGTGCAGGGATGTCTCACTGGTCAATTTAGGGAGCCAAAACCATGTTGCACATCTTGGCCTTAGAGTGACTGGAGTTTGACCAAGTCAGTGAATGACAGTAGCTAACAGGCATCTACAGCAACAGAGATGATCTGTCACTTGGGAAGGGAAGCAGGTGCCAGAATGATGTCCTCTAGGATGCTACTTCTATTTCTAGTAACAACCTATCACTGTAATTAATACCAGTTTCTTCTTTCTTTAAACCCATCTGCTCATCAGGCTTGGCTTCAAACTTGTCTCTTCATTGGAAACCTTGTTCTCTGGGGACTCAACGCACATCTTGCCAGCACAAGATATGGTCAGGTATCTCTCATGGCAAAATCCCATGTAATAAGACAGACTTAGTTTTAGGTTTTGATTCCCTGTTTCTTTTTCTGGGCTATCCCAGGAGAGATGCAGAATTTAGCTCGTGTTTAAGCAACACAAATCCATGGCTAATGATGAAGATGCAAATCTGTGAAGCTACTGATAAAGGCAAGTTAAGCACACAATTAAGCATATACTCTGGGGGATGAAGATTTTAACACTTTTTATACTATTCATATTATTCTTTGATATTTATAGTCTTGGACAAAAATTCTTAATGATGTCAATATAATAAATCCTCCCCTAAAATCTATTTTTAGAGCTTTTCCTATGAAAAGTGTGGCTGATAATTCATCTTTCAACAGCAAAACTTTTAAAGGAAGCTCCATCAGTCCAATTGCTTTGTCTTAGGCCACAGGTATGCAAAGTATTTTAATACTGCAGTGCATCTGAAAGGTGAAATAACGTTTCTGCTGACCTGCTACTTGCTGAAAGCACCTTTGGATTGCTGTTCTGTGACAGTCTTTGTGGAGGCTGAATTAAACAGAACAAGGTTCTCCATTTTCTAACTAATTTGTTATATTTACAGTATTAGGACATCTGTGGGGGGAACACGGTCTAGCTAAATCTTGCTGTTTTGACAATGCGATTGTGGAAGTGTGAAGTTTCCACAGATGTTCATGAGTCACCCTCTATACGTGGTATAGCCCAGCCTTTCCCTGGAAGCAGGTCCATGGATTTCAGCCTGAACAGTATTCTGACTTTGTTCATGTCCGAAGTGTTACTAGCAATACATACTAGGTTCATTTCTGGCCTGAATCCAGGCCACCAGTCCTCATGCACCCCAGATTAATTGAAGCAGCACAGGCAGATGAAGGTTCTTCAAGCACACACAGTTTGCTTTTATTTGCTTTTTCTTATAAGCTCATTCCCAGGACACGGAAAGAACAGAGCAAGCAATGTGCACTGACAACAAATCCCCTCTATAGAAGTCAAAATACTGAATTATATTCTCAGGTCAAAGATCAAATAAAGGATTAAACAGATGCCAAAATTTTCTCTCCTAAGTCAACATTAATTGTTCTCTAGTGTTGCATCAAAGCTGTATATTTTTCCAGGACAAGTAGCAAATACTGCAAGGGATTTGAGATGTCGGGGGCTTCACTCAGAAGGAAGGGCAGTATGTATCACAGCGCTGCAACATGCACTTATTTCTATTGCAATATACGCTTACACTGTGGTTGCTGTTGAAGATATGAAGAAAAAACCCCAAGAAAACCCACAAACACTTTTGGTTAGAAGCCACAAAACCCAGCTCTCTGTGAGGTTCGACCAAAAGCCCCTTTAAGTCAGCAGGAACATTTTCATCGGCTCTAGGTGAGGAAAAAGCCTAAGTGAGAGTCCCACAGATGCTACCTGTTTGATATCTCAGAGCTGCTTTTGATGATCAGGTATGCCTCTTATTTGCAACCATCTTCTCCAGGGGCTGTTTCTGGGCCAAGGGGCTGTGCTTTGACATCCTCTTAGCCTGTAGGGATATGCTTTTTAATCCTATCTTGCTCACCAGGCACTGCTTTGTCTTCCAGGTATACACTCTCCTTTCCCTGCTAGGACCCTTGCCAGAAGATTTGCTGCCATGGTCTTTCCTGTGTTGGGTACTACCCATGCTTCAAAAACTGAACCAGCTCTTTAGGAATGGAGGGAGTTACAGAGAGGTTGCAAACAGCTCCTGCCTGATGGCAAAAGGCCAGTCCTTGACAGGGAAGGAACTCTGCCATGGTGCAGACATCAAACACCTCCATGTTCCCTATATGCAGCCTTAACACAGTGCACCAGACAGGACTAGGCACAGCCATCACTTGAAAAGTTGCAGGGTACAGACTCCATGCGAAGGTAAAAGTGTCTCTTCTCCTTCTTCCAAGGTTGAGGAAAAATGCGATGATTAAAGGCAAAGAAAGGATAAATTAAGAACTACCTTGACCCTTTAGGTCAGGTCCAACATGAAACTGAGCATTTCTGACATTCAGAAAGCGCACTTTTTGTTTCATTATTATTCACATTTTTGCTCCCTCACAAATCCAGGTTGTGGTTGGTTCTAGATGCAGCAAAACAGCTCACTTAGCAGGAAGAGCTTCTGTTATTCCTGGCACAGCTGGAAGCAGGAAGCTCCAGAAAGCCTGTTCTCTGGGAGTTTGCTGGCCAAGCTTTCAGACTCATGGTGCTCATCCAAACTCCAGATACCATACACATTCCCTGAGCTGCCCACTGCTGCCATTGTACTGCCTGTTTGCGGGACAATTTGATTTATGATGTGGACAATGCAGGAGCCTGATCCCACATGCACAAAGTCAGTATGCTTGGGCACAAGAAGCATCTCCCATTTTAACTCCTGTTTCTTGCTGCTTGTGGTTCTTCTGCTCAGGAGGAGAAGCAATGACAGCCATACATGCCTCAGGCATCAGCCTGCTCCAGGTAGAGAGATGTTACAGCTGAACCCAGGTCAGTAGGTATGCAATCACTGTCCATAGCTCTTGCATACCTTAAACTGCCTTCATTTCTCTTTTGCCATGTCTCTTTATGAGGAGAGAAAGGCAGAGGAAAGGGAGGTGCATGCAGGCAACCTGTCTCGCTGCCCATGGGAACAGCACCTTGCTGACTTGATATGGGAAAGAATGAGGACGGGAATCATATTGCAAACCTGGCCATGGTTCCCAGGCCATTGACAGAAGAAAGAATGTGAGGACAAGCTGCACTCAGTGTAGTCTGAATTCACTGCAGGCATAGTCCCAGGAAAGGTTTCCAGATGCTCATGATACCAGGTACCCTCTGATCTCTATCCAAACCTGACAAGTCCTATACTTTCTCTACAAAGGAATATGTGTAGTCATTCTGAAAGAGACATATTATTACCTTTAATGGCCAAAAAAACCCTCAGCTTGGAAAATATCATATCGATACTTAACTTTTTATTATGAGTTTTGACCAAGGCTGAATTCTGTGCTTTTAATTTTCACATGTCTCCTCTGATGTTTTTCTGAAGCACAGGATGAAGACTTTCTGTAATTCCAGCTAAAGCCACAAAACTGAGTACAGCCATCAAAAACGAGAACCATCCTTTTTTTTCCACACAGCCAAACGAATGGATTCAGCCAAACAATGGAGAAAAACCCTGAGACAGACCCCTTGCACAATGGCTCGGTACAGGACTAAAATTACCGTTAGAAATGCTTGTCTGCCCAAAGTCTTCATGCCAGAAATAGTTTAAAATATCAAATCACTGCAATATACTGCAAGACCAAAGATTCTACAATAAGAAAATTCAATGTTTCCATTAAAAATGAACTTATTTTTGAAACTTAAATTGAAACTTAGAATACCTTTAACGAGTACAAAATCAAGACAGAAAAAAACTACTGTCTTAAAGTGTGTCCCTGTCTCAATAAAGGAGGTATCTTAAAAATGCTAAAGTTTAACCACTTTAACAATTCCATTTGAGTGTATTTTACTAAAAACAGTAAAACTGCATAAGAACCATTGCCTGAGCATAAAATTGGCTCACGGTGCAATTATTTTCCTCCCCCTCTATGAAAGCTACTGTAGTAACTTTATACAGAAGTAAATGTATCCATAGTGAGGTATAGCACGTTTGCTATGCAGTTGTACAGAGTGACAGCGTAGTCATGAAATTCCTTATACATAAATAACCTGGAAAAAGTCCACAACTCTGGGCCTTGGAAATACACATCTACCAAGAATTTTGCCAGCTTTAAGGATTTTGGGGTAGAGCCATCCTTTAGGAGCAAAATAGGGATCCCAGGTGGCACAAGAAAGTATCCAAGTGGGAAGACATAGGAAAGGGGCTGTATATGCTCCGTCATGAGGGTCAGAATTGCACACCTGAGGTTAGAGCAGACTCAGCAGTGAAACGCACATGAACAGCTTCAGCAGCTCTCTAAAGACGCCTAATTTCACTGAGATAGACGGCACTATTATGAAATGACCCGGCTTTCACTCTCCTAAACACACACACAAAGCCCACACATGTAGAGCAAGAAAAACTTGAGAGATTGTAAAGGAGCTCTCATTAGTAGTGACAAGCCATTAAATTTTATTGCCATTACTATAGTTACCTCTACTCCCAAGTACTAAATTTACACTTGAGAAATTTAGCCACTTCCCGGTCAGTACTACTTCACATTACTTAACTTTTAATCAAGTTAAGCATAGTCCAAACTGTTTCTTTTACTTTTTTATAAGGCCGAAAATGTGCTGAAAATGATACTGAAACAGATGCATCAGCTTCCTTTGATGAAGCAGTCCAAAATCTAACACAAATAAATCAGGGATGAAGATAGAACCACTTTTCTATTCAGTTCTGCATTTCACAGCAGGCTGTTTTCTACCCGTTTAGCTTTCTGACTGAGCTCTTGATGTGCACCAGCAAACTCGAGAGCCAGTGTGATGAAGTAGTATGAGCAGCAGACAGTCATTAGTCATCTTAGATGTGAGTTGGAATGTTATCTTTCATTTTTTCATGCTCAAAACTAAAAGTACCCATTTACCAACAGAATGCAGAAGTATTCCATTCTACTGTATATTCTATTCACTGTATATTCTATTCACTGTATATTCTGCAGTGAGACCTGGGTTAATAGGATCATCCTTCTGAGAGTCATTCCTCCCCTGCTGCTTTGTGGAAAAATAATCTTAGTCAATTTTCAATCTTCTCAAAGAATATGCTGCTGATCAGAAGTGACATTCAACTTTGCCTCCTCTGCATGCAGAAACACACATAGCTGCAATCACGCCTCCATGCACAAGCAAGAAGACCCTCAAAGACAGCCTGACCGCTTCAGCAGAGGTTTCCATCATACCCCAGCACCTAATTGTGTTTCTGCTGCTTGCAATTAGTATCTTTCCTCCTCTAGAAGCAGTAATTCTTCTGTGAGGAAGCATCACTGGGGGTGGAAATGATTGTTCAAGCCTCAGAGTTTATCTGTGAGCCATCACACTGCACAGGCTGGTCTTAGTTGCTGCCCAGTCCTCATCCAGGTTGCACATCTGGGCTAAATACTCGACCTATATAGACAGCCTGTGACAGGAAATACCTAAAATCAATCCAACTTGGTTTTAAATCCTTTTATAAAGGCTAAGTCTCTGTTTTGTGCAGACCTGGGGTGCCTGCTCCAGCAGCAAGTTCAGACATGTACACCTTTTTTCTAACATCACATCTGTTGTTATTATTTCATATGAAATAATAAGAGGAATGAACAAAAACAAACACTTCCATAAAGCATAGAAGTCACCGTAGTGCCTGGAGCTACTGCTCAATGATTTCAGACGGGAGTTGCGCGGTTACAATTAACCTGAAATCAAACTTCCCACCCCTGAAAAGGGAATCAGTTTGCATTTCCTAGAGCACATTAAAAAGAAGTTCAGTTGGCTTCTTTGCTTTGTACTAAATTACTCTTTTTGCTGGACTTTCTTATTCTGAAATGCATGGTCGATCCAAGTCCAGTTCTAAGACAGTGCAATAAAGTCAGAAGTGGCTAATACATTTAAAGTCCAAAAGAGTGGAAAACTGTTTCAGTGAAGGGATCAAAAATTGGTCAAATGCACACAGAAAATAACCAGAGGTTCTTCAGATATACCCAGAAGTGCTGAAAAGCAAAAGATTTGGGAATTCATATAACAGAGCTTTCTTCTTCCCTTTAAATCACCTTATGTCCAAGCAGTTATACCCTTGAGAAGCATCCTGAAAGCAGAGTATTTAAGAGTTTGAAGCGCCAGGAAGTAAAACTTCAAGGAACAATTAAATTTCTAATATTTGAGAAAATCAAATCCAGGCCTGGACTGAAAACCAACAAACACAATGACAGCATAAAAAGCAGAGGAATGGAATTGCCAGGATGGAAGGAGGGATGCAGAAGGTATGCTTCCCCTGGGAACAGGGCTGTGACTGCCATTTGGGCTCACAGAGGAGACACAAACCTCTGGGTAGCACAGGAATCCCATTGGAAAATGCACCATTGATGAAGAAATCTAAGGACAGAGCCCAGTTTGCCAACGCAAGGAATTATTCTCGGGTTCCTGAGAAAGGCATGCTTTTGAAGGAGCTCATAAACACACACACTCTGCTGTCAGGCTCCCCCTTTCCTGCATTTCACCAGCTGTGCTTCCCTTGAGCTTTTGCTCATCTTCCTAAAGGATTTCAGCTGCTAAATGACTTTGTAGCTTTTGCTTGTCCATTGTGAAGATGGCGCTTTGCACATAGTCTTTCCATTTCACTTCCCCCTCTCTACCTGCCCTCAAACTAGTCAGGGAAGAGCCCGTTTAGGGAACTAAAGGATAAGATTGAATGAAAAATGCCTCAAGCGCAAGCAAGCATCAGGGTTCTGTGGTTTTAGAAGCTTTATTCTTAATATCTTTTTATTTTTGAGCATTCACCATTGTCACAAGCCTCAAGCTTCCTGCCGGCAGGAAAAGTGCTAAAAATACCATGAGAAAGACATGGCTCTTGCTATTTCTGAGCTGATCAGAAGGAAGAACTGGAGGTTCAGCAGCGAAACTGTTATGAAGCTCCGGCTCCATGCTACAGAGCTGAAACAGTTCAAGCAAGGTTCAGACAAATATCTCGCAGCATGGGCACCTCTCCAACTCAAATGAGTGTTCAGAGGTCCTTCCGCCCTATTCCAGCTTCCTGAGATTTTGCAGCTTTATGCTGCCCGCAAAAGATTCCCAAAATTCATTCTGTCTAAACATCTTTTCTGCTTTGTTTAACAATTCAGCCCTGGTCCAGAAAAGGCTCATAATCACAGGCTGAACATTTAACACATAGGAGGCTTCACTGATTCAATGCTAAGTGTGTCAGAAGCTTCAAATGAGATGAAATGTGAGTTATCAGTGAGTTTGAAATTGCAGATCTGCTTGCTCAAGGCTGAAAGCCCAGAGATCCAAAATGAAGGCAATGCATTTACCAGCCTGTGGATCCAATGGGGACTGCTCAGGAGAGCACTCAAATAAATCCTGGTTTATACTATTTGCCCAGTGAGGTTTGCCATCCTTTCCATGGTGAAAGATGTCATGCTGTCACCATGCCTCCCCTGCAAAACATGAACATGCTAATGTGAAAAGTGCAGGTCATAATTGGGGATTTATCATTAACTCAACTGCTGCCTTGGAGAGTCCATCCCCCTTCCCACCCGCAGGAGCTGGAAGTATTTACTAAGCAAAGGCATACTGCACTTGAAAAGCTGTGGAACAGAGAAAGCTTGGAGATAAGCTTCCCTGAGCATTGAAAAAGAATATCTTTAACTTGCTAATTGGGAGGAAAAAGTCTGATTCAGGATTAATGAACAGAATTATGGAGTGGTTTTGCAGAACAAAAGTGCTATTTTCTCTCCTTTTTTTCAGAGATCTGTGGTATTTTAGCAGCATAACTCCGTACCAGCCCTTTTTGATCATAATCTGAAAACTTTCCCATTCTGCTCCTTTCCTGTATAAGGGCTCCACATGTACAATTGCCATTTGACTGGCATTCAAGCATCAAAAACCCCCAAAGTACATATTTGTTGCTGGCGTCTTAGCAATATTAAACAATTCAGATGTGTCTGCAGTATTTTGTGTTCCATATGCTACTAGTCCTCATCATGATTCGGATCATTTAGAAAGCAAGCTTTACCTGCTACCAAAACTTTACCTACCCACCGCTTTTTGCTTAATAGCTTAAAATAACACCGAATATTTTCAGCTGCATGTTGAGAGCTTTGCTCCTTGCTCACTGGGGACTTGAGCTGTTGCTTGCAAGCAGATATCACCCTCTTTGTTGTAGAAGCATTTTCAGGTCCTAAGCAGCAGGCAGTAGTCTTGCAGAAGAAATGGGTCAAGAATATATTATCTTTCATATTTTCTTCTCTGTTAAGCTAAAGAATTCAGTTGTTCAGGCAGAGAACAGATGCTATACCTTGTGATTTCAGTGGCCAGATACCTCAGCCCTCATTCCTCCTGGGCTGCAAGTTTGGCAGCTAAGGAATTCATCCATTTTCTTCTCTGAGCTCATGCATCCCACCCATCTCTTGGCCTCTGCATTACCTGGGTTCATTTTGTCAGTATTTCCAAAGGTCTTTGGAAGAACACTCATAGCTTCTTGCCTCTATTTATGACCCCCCAATCATCTGTTCCACTACAAGATGGAAACAAGAGTTTTTTGGGGCTCCTTTTTGTCACTTACATGTACCTAATGAAATACCTGATGCACAGGAACTGGACCAGATGTGAGACACTCATCTGAGGAGCCTGCAAGAGTTTTGGACTGAAGTCCTCTGCTGGGATCCTAAAGCATCCAGAGAAGCCTTAGGAAGAAAATATCTGCCAAAAGAGCTGTCAGACATTTTTCTCTTTGTCTTAGCTTGGGTGTGTGCTGGACTTTGGCTACAACTGGCCTTGGCTACTTCTCTCCTCAGTCCTCTATGCACTAGCAACTTAAGAGTTATCACCTCACCTTAGTGGACATGCAGTGAAGACTGGGGCATGTCCCCATGCTCTTGGGTCGCCTGTATCTTGGAGCAAATCTGAGTTCAGATTACCATGGGAAATTCCAGCCTTCCCTCCAGCCATGTATATAAGCCATCTATAACCCAGACATACTCTTGGCAGAGTTCTCAATGGAATTTTTGCTCAGAATTTGCAGTGAGCAAAGAAAGTGCAGTTTAAATACTCGGTGGGATAAAACTGGGTCTGTCCTTTGAGACAGGGTACTTGCCATGCAGCTTGTGATGGCAAATGTTATTCTAACTGTTCCTGGAATATTGTCCGTAACTTCTCAGTATATTAGCAATTAAGGGGGAAAAGAGAAAAATCGTGTTGTTATAAGCTAAACTTTTAAGCTCTGCTTTTAGACAATCACATATGAAAGGATGTCTGGCTGAAATTGAAGTTTCAGTTCTAAGTGAAAGATCTCTGGGAGGGTTGAAAACTGGTGCCACGTTCTGACATGCTCTATCATGTGTATGGGGCAAACTCATACACTATAGAAACTTATCTTGGGGGAAAAAGAGTGTGTTGAAGGCAAATCTGGCATAAGGGTGGTTATAGCGGTGAGTGCTTACATCCAGATTTGAGATCAGCTCTTTGAATATACTTTGAAGTTTTCCCTGCATTTGACAGATGTTTTAGGAGGACCCTGAAAGTAGAGAGGAGCCATAAACCTGTCACCACAAACCAACGTATTTCTGAAGAAGGGAACATAAAAATACCCTAATTTCTGGGAAAGAATGAGACAGATGGTTTTCGGTTGCTCCCATTGCAAACAACACTGTCTCCCAGCACACCATGATGATTAACGCACTCAGGCGGTTTACAGTAGATCTTGGATGTGTTAGAGGAAGGAGATACTTGGGTTTGCTCTGTGCTCTTAGGTCAAACATAACTCCCCTTGAAATGGGAGACTGTTTTGCTCTCTAAAGTTCATATGAGGAAACAGATAAAAGGCAAATCTAGGGACAACCGAGACTGCAGAACTCCTGACCCCCTCCATAGGCCAAGGAAAACCAGAAGTCAAGCAGCAACAACTGGGGTTCCCCTTCAGGTTTCCTTTTAGGTCCCAGTCAGGAGGATCAATCTTGTAGAGCCAAAAAGAAGGGAAATGACAAGAAAACTACTATATTTGTGAAACATGAGAACATGAGGAAGATATCATCTACAGGATGCACTGAAGCTCCATGATCTAAGCAAGCAAATCAGATTTAGGAAGCTCTGTTAGCCATTCTCTGGATGAGCTACTGATGTCCAAAAGAAAGAACAACTTAAATACAGGTCTCTGGTGCTTAAGCCAGTTGAGTCCTGTTATCGAACAGGTGAATGCTGTACCCAGTAGTCTCTCTTTCTGGGTGGTGAAGATCTGTCTGGCATGTACCAGGATTCAAAACTGGGCATTTGTCTGTCCTGAATGGATCAGTACACTGCAAACATAACCAGCATAACAAGCTCTGGGAGAAACATGGCCACCAGACATGTTTCCCTTTATCTGACTTCAAACGATTCCCCAGATGGCTAAAGCACCCACATGGCTGTCATGAACACGCATCTCATAGGGAAAGTTGCTGAACATCAACCTACTGACGGGCACGAGTGCTGTCAGCCCATGCTGCACGAGGTACTCCTTTTCTCATAAGCATCAGGAGCTGAACAGAGGCTGGAGGCCAAAGATGAGTACAATTCTCCAACCTAAGGGCCAGGGGATGAGAAATCCTGCCCTGATGCTTATTTTGGTATTTATATTAGCTCTCAAGGAATGAAATAGAGAAATACCAATTCGTTTCCATCACCACCACCAAAACGATCACTACCTGTGGCTGTATTTCTAAGGATACAAGCTTAGATTGCAATCTGTTTCTAAGCATATAAATCATACCTCTGTCAAAGCTCTCACCTTCTTAGACGTTTATAACTATAAAAATACACTTAACCCTTTAATATTGACTTCATGAATATCTACTTTGTGTTGTTAGTTGAACTTGGTCCTTGGGAGTCATTTTGATTACACAGCAACACTATTGCCAGGTACACACCTCACATAATTGACAAGCAGCCCAAGGCTTATATACAGTCGTACAAGTCTGTCTGGCAATTCATTAAAAACAACAAAAGAAGAGTTAAACCACAAAGTAAATCTGTGATTAACCAAAAACCAAAAGCCACAAAGGCACTCAATTAATCAGGTTCACTATTCACTTTGAGAGCAATATGTTTTATGTAGCTAGAAACTACAAAGTAAACGCGCTATGTAGTAGACAGAAGCAAGAAGACATGTAAGCTCCCAGTACATGAGTTATGTTTAACTTATGTATACAAAAACTTCTATTACATTCCTTGCTTGGACTGTTGGATGGAGCAGCACTTTTGCAGCTACAGTATCCTGCTAATGCTTTTGTGAAAGCAGGAGCAGAACTGGGTTTATTGTTATTTGCAGACCTGTACATTTACAGGATTCCCACACTGTAAGTAACCACAAGCAAACAGGAGATTAACCCTCATTCTGGGCACTTCCACTATTAAATAAGATACTCAGCCCATCCATGAGCAATAGTTACTGGAAGTCACTATGGTCTGCTGAAGCTTGACAAGAGTTTATGTGGTTTTCTGCACTATTTAAATGCCAGCAGACGCAGAGTTACGCAGCCCCACACAGACCATGAGGTGCAGGTCTGGGCTTCGCTCATGTGCTGGAATGGGAAATCATTCACTTTTCCTAATCCAAGGGTAAAATGTGTTTCCTCAGCTCTGACATACAGTAGTATATCATGTAATATTTTATAAGAAATTCTTGTAAAATACACTTTAAAGTGTATTTGGCCTGGTTCCCCTTTACAAGAAAGCTCCTTTAAGCACCACTCCAGAATCAGAGAGTCACTTGAAAGCCTCTTTTGCTCAGAAAAATGATGCAGATCACTGTGGAAATAAAGAAGGAAAACCTTATCTTTCCTTGTGTCCACTTAGCCTATAATAATGGTACAAATCCTTGCTCGCCAATGCCAATATGTCACCTACCAGAAGTATTTTATGTCCAAAATGGCACTTAGGTATCTATCAACAGACCACTAGACTGTCCTTCATAATTTAATTCAAACAGGGTGAGAGAGATTCACAGTTAAACCCAAGTACTCTAAAGAAGCTTTAAATGATCCCCACATACTTCCACTGACAGCTTCATAGGCACTCTGACTCTGAGTCACCATCTGGCGTCTCTTAATTCCCCCTCTTGTTTTTCTCACCTTTTTTTGGTTGCCATTTTTAGCTGTGGGTAGAAAAGAGAAGCAGTTTCCCTTTTACACCTGTCAAGTTGATTTAGCACTGCCTGTGAATGCACGAAGAATAAACCGCCGTGCTCCTCTACGGTGGCGTTCCACCCCTTCCAGCACACAGCAGACACCCAGAGCACCCTGTTCTTTCCTGCACTGGGATGATAAAACCGCAAGGGAATGGAATCACAAATGTTCCTTTAGCTGTGCTCCAAGGAAACTGGAAATGCGCTTGCATCAGAAATAATGAATTAACATTGCAGTGTATTTTGCTATCGGTTCAATGTGGTGTTTTTCATTACTTGATCAGATATGTAAAAACCCCACCAAACACCATTTGAAGTCAACCAAAATAGCCAGAGAAAGGCTTCCGGAGGAGCAAGGCTAGCCCCTGAAAGAGGCAGATGTGCTCAGTGATCAGCATCATCTGTGGCTCAGGAAAAGAAGTCTCCAACAGGAAAATAATCAGACAGCAGCAGGGTTAGAGACCCATTTGGGGCTGGCCACAGTGTCCTCTAAATGCCCTTATTCCAGTTCACGTACTTTATTCTTGTCTGTGCATGGACAGTGTGTTCAGGCAGGTTACTGAGAAGTAACTTCTACACTGGAGATGTAACTGCACAGATACGATGGCCACGACCATCCTTGAATGAAATCCCATACAAAAATGAAGGAAACTCAAATGCTCTCTTTGATTAATGGCCTACTGAATGAAATAGGACCAAACTGTCCAGTAAGGTATCTCCTTGGGCCAGAAAGATTAAAAGTGATTGTATGTTTCTAATATGAGTGACTATTCCTGCAACCACTGTTTTCTTTGGTGAATGTTTGAACTGAGTTAAGGCTACTGAATGTTTTTCATGTGTAATCACTGGATTGTAAAAAGCAAATAATTCGGACTACATCAGAGCTTTGCTTGTTCTCGTTTTCCTTGAGTACCTAAAACCCCAGTGTTAAAGGGACATATATACATGTCCATTTCAAAAAGCCTTGCTTTATAAAACAAGCACTACTAGAAGACATATACTCACCACAGGCCTGACAAAAAGACCAAGTATAATGTAGCCTTTGTATCATAACAACACAAGCACAAGCAACAATTATGTGTGAATATGAGAACCAAATCTCAGCTCTGTACCCAGATATCAAACCTGTTGGTAGTCTGCTTTTAACAAAATGAATTGGGCAAGGCTCAAAAATCCCAGGAAAAAAAAGGCTCTGACACCGAAAAAGCAATAAATTACTTCTTCTGCACCATACCTTCCACTTCCACTACTTCATCTTTTTGACAGATTCTATGATCACACAGCTGACAGAAGCGTTCATTCCAAAACCAAAGGAAATAAGTGAAATTTGATTGCGAACTGTCTGACTGACCTGTCTAACCAGCTCACTGAACAGAGAATAACATTAAAAACCCAGAATGAATTCAATAATGAGTGACTCGTAATACGCTGGCATTTCAGGAACAAGCCTAGACTCAGGTTCATGCTATTAAAATCTATTCAATGAAATCATCCCTTTTTTAAAGAGGTATTTTTCTCACCTCAAGTTTGAATTCAGAGAAGGCAGCTAGGGGAATTACCATAGGAAAGGTTTCTCTAGCATAATCAAATGCATTTATTCTGATTTATTTTTCTCATGTTACATTATTCATTGAAATCATGAGTAAGGAAAGATGCTAATCAAAAAGGTTTGGCCAATTTTGAGGGCATTGCTCATTGTTCATTCTTGCTCATCCTTTGTCTTCTTCCGTTGTGGCATTCTTTAAAGTACGGGTTCTTCAATGGAATGGCTATGTTACATTTTATTATTCTACATATTTGTAGAAGTGCTGGGGGAAAAATAGGAGCTGGTAGATGAAAGCACACTCATTAAAAGCCACATGTTTTCATCTTCGCTTGTCACATCTGGCAATTAGGATGTGATACAGGTCACATTAAAATTCATGGGATACGCACCTAGAGCCAATGAGTTCATTCTGAAAAGTTGCTGGCATAAGAGTTGCAAGCAAAAGCTTTATAATTAAAATCTACATTCTGGGTCACAGGAGTGCTCCACTTCCTTTCAGCTTCTCAGGAGTGGAGCCAGCTACAGGGTTTAAGAGAAGTGATACAAATGGGCTAGAAAACAGCAGTGCTGGTAATTACCCAGCATATGGGTAATTCTGTGCTTACTTCTTCTTAGTCCCTATAGAAGTCATTTATCACTAAGTAGCTTTCATTAAATAACAGCCTATGTAAACTGTCATCCCCCAACCTTCATTTGGCCCTCTGATTCAGCTCCCTAACCCAAAAACCTGTTTCTTCTTCCCCCTCAATCTCATTTGTACTTCCAGCTCCTGCCCATTTCCCTTCACATCTTTCCTGTTAGCTCCTTGACACGTTGCTGACAGCCTCTGCTGGCTCTGCTCCCTGACAGACCCACACCAGCCACCCCATCTGGCTCATGGCCCTCGCGTTTCACTTGAAGGCACCCTGCCAGTGTGTCTAATGGCTTTTTCCTAGTGAGAGCTCTGAGGCATTACCCTATCTTCAATGTGCCAGCAGAGTTCAACACGCTGCACTTCAAATATCTTTGCAAAACTGACTTTGATGACTTTGCTCCTAGTCTTCCTTCTGACCTCTTAGGTAAGCCCTGGGCCTGCCTGTTTTCAGTCTCCCCCTTTTCCGTCTTTGCTCCCTTTTCCATCTCTCCTCTAGTTAAAGCCACCCAAAACCACAATTCTAGCAAGCAGCACTGCTGATTCATAGTCTCCTTTTCCTTCTGTGCTTCCTTCTGTTCTAGCTGGAAACCTGATGCACCTTGGTGACCTTTCCTTAAGTACTTGCAGCTATCTGTTCAATATCTTATATATCATTCATGTCTTCTTCCTAGCAAACAAATTCATCATTCAAATGCCAGAAACACCATAAACATCCACGTTTTTAACTTCATACCCTTTTCATGTCTTCATCACCATTTTGCAGCAAAATCTGCCCAGTTTTTCCCAAATCACATCTCAATGATTCACCTTTTATTCCTCAGTCACTCATTGATGTCTCTCTCTAAGCCTTCATTATCTCATCTCTTGATAAATGCCTTGATTAATGCACTACCAGTTCTATTTTTATACATGTAAATCCTTTCTGCAAGATAATTTTCATGGTTGCTTGCATTGGTCATTTTATCCTCTTTTTGCCTTCCTTTACTGACTCCTCCTCAGGCACATATACAGTGAGATCCTGACCCACACAACAGATTCTTATACGTTACGTAAATTTAAAAGCCCAACTAACCAATACCCTTCAGAATTACAGTGTTGAGCAGGTGGCAACATACACAAAAATGAACATATATTTAGCAAGCAAACAGTGATGCATCTAAAGAGTTTCATCAAACCTGGGGGAAACAACAGATGAGAAAAGGCAAAGTCCTTTGTCCAAATGAACCTCCTTGAGCAAGTCC
>WYDI02000239.1:0-15396 GCA_009867235.2 Psittacus erithacus
GTATTCCATACCACAGCACGTCATGCCCACTATATAAACTGGGGGCAGTTACCCGGAAGGGTTAGATCACTGCTCGGGTCGGGCTGGGTATCGGTCCTCAGGTGGTGAGCAGTTGTATTCTCTCCCCTTGTTATTTCCCTTACCGTTATTATTACTGGTAGTAGCAGCAGTGGTTTGTGTTGTACCTTAGTTACTGGGCTGTTCTTATCTCAACCCGTGGGAGTTGCATTCTTTTGATTCTCCTCCCTATCCCTCTGGGAGCAGGGGGAGAGGAAGGGAGGGGAGTGAGCGAGCGGTTGTGTGGCTGAGTTGCTGACTGGGCTTAAACCATGACAGGCAGACTCCAAAAAAAAAAAGTATGGAAAAATGTGTCTGAGATATGTTTATATATTTATATATTAAGCTAGTGCAGGAACTGCAGACATATTGGGAGTTGGGGAGAGTATAAGGAGGGGAGCTCCCAATCCACAAGCATCAGCAAGATTTTGACCTGGGTTTCTTTCTCCTGTGTTGCATCTCTAGTTAATAAAGTTCGTCTTTGTTGGTGGCCTTTTGGGCAGAGGCTACTCTTTGCTCCCCTCTTGTGTAAGCTGATGGCAGCTGTACAGGATCTCCATCAAATGGGCACAATCACCCTACTTTTTATTTGAATCCCGAATTACCTCAGCCTGCAAGAAAAATCCTGTAAGGGCTGAAGCATTTGCTTGAAAGTGCACGTGTTTGGTTTATTTTTGTGTGGATAAATGGCATTTCAATCACTCAAGTGGATTTATCTCACTTGTGCCAAATAAAAATCAGAGGCAGATTTCAGTACTGCTTTTGCAAACACAGCCAACCTTGAAAGTCTGAAGATACATGAGCAGTTTTCCTATGAACTACTGAGGTCTTAACTGACCTTTTTGGGCTTATTTTTCGCTTGCTCTGAAATGTTAATATGATTCTACTGGAGGTGAACTGGGTTATTCTGACCCAGAGAGAAAAAAACTTTTGCTCTGCTCCCCTTTTGTAAAGGTTGCATCCTTAAAGAGTCTGACATGCTAGCCGATTCATTTGCTTCTATTTATGTTATTTACTTTAAATTAAACCCACAAATAATTAAATAGAAAAAAAAAATAACATGCAGACTGTTGGGCAGCATCCTTCATCTGCAGTTTGGGGACATCAGATGGCTCTGAGTACCTCACTTTTAGACTGCTTTTTGTTGGGCAATGTTCCTGCAAAAGCCTGCTGGCTTTGCTAATTTCTTATTCTTAACTGAAGCCTTTCAGCTTCCAGGTGATGTGTCATTATTAATTTGGAAAGAAAAACTCTGTTTTTAAAAGCTCATCTAGCTATTGCTCTGACTGCTGTTGTTTAAAAGCTTAGCATTAATACTAATGACGGTGAGATTAGTCATATAAGAAGCAGAGAAGATAATTTCCTTCTCATTTAATGTATCAGGCTTTTCTTACTGTCCCCACAGCAAACCCATGGGGAAAGCACATTATAGTGCTCCTCATCTGCTTCAGTGGAAGATCAAACAATTTTTCTTAAACGACTTCTGGAATTACTGCATCCATGCATGCAGTAATTATTTTACTTCTGCCAAATGGATTGATTGTAAAAACAGATATTAAAATCTCCTTAAACAGATTCATAGTTCCTACTAATAATTTTAGTACACTTGCTTTTTTTTCCCTTTTTTTTCTCCTGTTTTCACTATGATAGTTTGGAGTTCCTTTAGTGTATAAAACAAGTCAGTGACCCGGGAAGCTCTAGCATGAGAGCCAATTGTGTTACCATTTTAGGTGGACATTACCAATGTTAGTAAAGCCCTGGGACGCTGGCTTGGCTAATAGAGTCTGAGAAGAGACTGGACCTTCCAAACACTCATAAATAATGCCACACTTCAATCTCAGCTTGTATCTTGCTTGATATCACCATCAGGAATGGTCATTTCATCCTGGCTCTTCATTAAATATTTTCTTGAATTTCTAAGAACATAAAGGCTAAATTAAGTTACCAGCTTCTAAAAACAGCCTGGCGCAAGTGGGCTGTTTATTTAAAAATAAACCAATTCACCATCTAAATTGCAAACCCTTTAGCTATGTGAGTTGCTTCATTAAGCACATAGGGACTTTGCAAACTAAAACCTGGTGCCACTCTCTAAAACTGTATCTTTATTCTTGGCTGGTTATTAATGAAGCCGTTCCTGCGACTGCCTTGCTGGGACAGCCACCTGCCAGGCCACGCGCATCCCTGTCACCTGCCAGGCCACGTGCTGGGGAGGGATATAAGAAGGAAGCTCTTTACTGTGAGGGTGGTGAGGCACTGGAGTGGGTTGCCCAGGGAAGTTGCGAATGCTCCATCCCTGGCGGTGTTCAAGGCCAGGCTGGACAGAGCCTTGGGCAACATGGTCTAGTGTGAAGCATGCCTGCCCATGGCAGGAGGGTTGGAACTAGATGATCTTAAGGTCCTTTCCAACCCTAACCATTTGATGATTTTATAATTCTATGCATCTCCCAGCCTGGCACAGCTGATGGAAGCAATGGGCTGTGCCTCAGCCTCCGCCCTGCACCCCCAAGAGGATCCTGCCATGTCTTCACTCCTGCTCTGGCTACAGAGCCTCATCCTGTTGCCCACATCAGCAAATTAAGACAGACCTTGAAACACACAGGGTGTGTTTTGGTTGACCGAATAGAGGGGAAATGTGGTGCTTTTCTTCTTTCTTTTGCCTTTCTTCTTTGTCAATATCCTTTCATATCTGGGAGGAGGGATTGTTCTGGTCTGGTCTGTGTTGGGAGCTGCAGCTCTGATAGACAACTTGTTAGGATTTATTTCTGAATAAATATTTCTGGGATGTGACCAGCACTGCCTTGTTTTTCACCACAGTCAAGAATATCACCATGTTTTCTGAACTCTCTCAAGAATACCTGAGGGTAAGGTTGTGTGGGCAGGCTGTTAAAAGCAGCAGTACTTACGCCTGCCCACAACAAACCCATTGAGAAAGCTGGTTACAGCTTTTGGAGAAAAATGTAAAAGTCAGGCTATCTGAGCCTAATGACTGTAAAAGTAAGTGAGATTAGTCACACTGTAAGTGCCTCAGGGGTTACTCAAGAAGTAGGATGCTGGGTTACTGGTATCTCGATATGTCTATACTCATATTGCAGCAATGTTCCATGTCTGAAAACTGTCACACAGCTAGGTGGAGGAGTTAGGTTCAGACATCAGAAGTCATTATTCTCTTTCTAAGGCATCAAGTACAGAAGACATTTTCAAGCTAGCAATGCAGTCATCCCTGTTTGGGAAACATATTATCCCAGCCACCCCCCATCTATCCTTTTATGAGGTCACTCATGCCTTACACTTGAGTTCTATATAGACCATGTCATGAAAGATGAAGAGATTCACTTACATACAGTAACTTGTATTCACTGAATGTATCCTTTCTATACAACCATAGTGGTGCTGTCTCAGCATCCAGGTGTGCATAAAGCTGTTTACAAGTAGAAGAGCAAGGACAGATGTCTAGAAGAGATAGGAATTGGTGATCTTATGGAATGTGCAGTTACATTTCCTTCACTCCTGCTGAGGCTAAAAATAGCCTGTCTTATGGCTACCGAGCAAGGGTTTTCTGAAGAGGTACTTAATTTGCTTTTAGTTTAATTAGCAAATTCCTGAAGTGACAGTTCCCAATTCTGGTAAAAAAAAAAAAAAAGGAAAGAAAAAACCCAACAAACAAAACTATACCCATCACTAGAACTGCAGAAGCCAATAAAAAATAAATAAAAAGTAAAAAATAAAGTGTATTTATTTTTGTTATTCTGGGGGTTTTAAGTTGTTGTATTTCTTACAGTTATTTTCAGAGCACTAAACATGTTTTGACAACAAAAGAAGATTGAAATGTGACCACATTTTGAGCACGCACATACCTCTTTCTTTGTAACTTGCAGAGAAAGAATGAGTTATTGCTAGTAAATAACTATGTTTTCCAGCAATCTTCATAGCTGTAACCATTTTTAAACAGTACCAAGCCTAGCAGCTAGAATCGGAAAGCTGTGTTCTATTGCCCTGCAATTCCCTACCCCCAAACAGAAGACTCAGTGGTATAGTCATATTAACAAATAGTGCTACAGAAAGGTCAGAGGAGAGAGAGAGTGTCAGTCAGACCTGCTTTGCTCGGCAGCAAAGTGTGCACTTCTTTTTCCTTGCAACAGAATTAAAGACAAAAGGAAAAGTGAAATGATGTAAGAAAACATGGCATTTGACTGTAGAAAGAAAATGTCCCTTACCAGGGAAAGAAGACAACTGTGGGGTTTTTTCACTTGCACTGAGAAAAAGAACATTTGAACATTCAAAAAGAAAATGTGAAAACATGCCAATGTTTGGGGGTTTTTTTCCCAAACAAATACTGCTGAATATGAGGGCACTGTTTCAATCCTTAATTAACAGAGTGCCTAACAAACATGTGCCTAAGTTTGAAAGTATGCATTTATTATTATGGAAGCAAAGCATGAGAATAACTGGCAATTGCTGTGTAAAATCTCCAGATGGACTGGTTATAGAATGCCTTAAGCCTAAAGTAAGTTGCATCCTTTACAGAACTGTGGGAGAGCTAGTTCTGTAGGATATATTAATAACCAACACTAGTATTTTTATAGCATATAAAAATTTTACATAAATAACTCATCATCAGGGGATCCTCTGGATTCTGAAAGCATAATTCCTTTGTATCACTAACCCTGGTAAACTAGTGTCCCTGACACTTTAGTCAGCAACGAATTACATAATTTTATTAAATGATCAGGAATTCAAAATGTGCTTGTATTACTGCTGTAACCAATTTATTCTGAGCATTAAATAGCTGCTATCCAGTGCTAAAAAATCACGGCCAAATTCTGCATCTTTGAATTTGGGAGCATACCCTCTGCTTCTCTGGCTCAGGCCTTTCACACCTGCTATGTTTCACCCAGATGAGGAGCACCCATTCAGGTTAGCATTTATATCATTGCATGTTCATAACAGATGGTTATTTGTATTTGTCCTGTCTTTGGTATGACTCTTAACCCTTCCTATGTACAGCAGATTTCCCAAAGTACATAAGGCATTGCAGGTCTGAAAAAAAGTAGCATTTGATGACATAAATGTGATCTTTATTTATGATAATCCAATCAGCGAAAGAAAGATGAGGTGAACTTAAAAAGTGAAACCCATATTCTTTGTTCTCTCTGGAAGTGGGTAGATTTAAGGAAGAGCTTTACCTCAGCCCCCCACAGTCTAAGGCAAGTCAGGGACTGGGTCAAACTGGCACCATTTTGAGTAGCTGCAGTGTTGCTGCAAGTTGCACTCTACTGCTTGTTGCTCCTGATAGGTTGTATTTCCGGATACCAAACAAGATGAGTCCTGCCATTCACCTAATCCAAGCTCATCTTTCTGGCCATCAATAACTGCTTCAGGGGATGTAAAAAGCCCCGCAGAAACATCACCTCTCTTCCCCTGTGCAGTGAGCAAGCTTCATGTCTGATCAGGGTACACACAGAGGAAATATTTGGGAATTCTGGTCTCAAGTGCACATTCCTGAAATTTACTCAAATGAGGTTTATGTGCAGGAAAGAGGTCTTATCTAGTGAGTCCAGTATAGAATAGTTTTAAACTGCTGGTGAGTAATAACTGGGGACTGGCTTTAACTCAAGTCCTAGAGCAGGCACACTAATACTCTTCTAGAAAGATTTTGCTGGCAATTTTTTTTAATGCAGCTGAACACTGAGCAGATGTCTTCACTGAGCTGTCGTCTTTTGTTCTGAAATAGTACAGTGAACTGAAAGTCCTGTGAAGCGTCTAAACTGAAGTTTGTATGTGCCTCTCTCTAAATGGTATCACCCTGTATTTGCAGGAACTGCATTTCATTTGCCTTTGGATCACCCACTCACCTGATTTACTCAGGTCTCGTCACAATTCTTCTAAACTTGGCTGTTCTGTTTGGCTGTCTTATGAAACCTGTCAACCTCAAACTAGTTGGTAAGCTATAAACTGGCTCTTGACATCACCACAAACCTGATTCAATAGTTCCAGGCATACTGTGCACAGTCTGACCGGTTTTCCCTGGAGCAACCTCATCTCTCCAACTAAGGCAAGGAAGATACACCAACTAACTTGTTGCCTAACTTAATGCACCAACCAGCTTGCCTTAGTTGGAGAGATGATATGACATATTCCTATCTTTGCTCCCCCTGCACCATCCTCCACATAAATAACTGCCAGGCATGAGCCTTTCCCCAGGTGGAGGGTGCCTGCAAGATGGCACAAAAACCCTGGCACAAAGTGTGTGAGCACTGTTGTTTAGTGAATAGTGACTTTCAAATGTTGTATCTGCTCCTTGAGGCACCTGGACCACTTCCACCTCCATCTTTTTTCACGCAAGTGCAATAGCAATTCATTCAGTGGTAAGTCAGTGTCACTAACTCAAGCCTGCTACTGCTGCTCAGGCCTCAGCTTGAGAGGAGCTGGGTTGGTTTGCAGTGGTTGATCTTCCAGGCAAGATGTCCACTGGAGAACTTTTAGCAGGCAGCCAGTAGTGTGCTTTATAGCCATCTCACCTCTGCTTATGGCTCTGCTGGAGTGGAAAGCAAAAGCCTTGCACAGCAACATTGAACCTGGAGGCCTGTTAGGGGCTCCTACGTCAGCCTACAAGTGACTTCTGCTCAAGCCAGACAGCCCCATGCACACTCTGTCCTTTCTCATCTTGCTCTCCACACCAGCTTTCCTGCTTGGGTGATAAAACGTTTGGGGGAAGGAACAAAAGCTTTATCTCCTCCTGCATGCTTATTTACTAGTCATCATATGACTGTCCTGAAGCCCAGCTTTAAGGAGCAAAAGTCAGCTGGAATCCTCCTGGCTGGCATCAACTGTACTCCATGACACAAACAGCAGGGGCTACTCAAGCCCATTTCACCCTTTGCCATTTAGAGCATTGCCACTATGTAGGCGCAATACAGTTGTGACGTCTGATTGTCACATAAGGAAAAAATTGAGTGGGAAAACATCTCTGAATGCAGAACCAGTACAGGCTACGTTCTGACATGTAGGAAACATAAGAAGGACTTAGTATTAAAGAACTAAGAGTTGATTCATAAAATGTTTTGGTGAACACATTAGTTATTTTGGAGAGCAGTAATATTGATTTAAAATATTTAGCCTTTGAATGTATCCACATAGGCTGAATGTAGTCATGTGCTTGAGGAATTAATAAATCATTATTTTTATATACAACAACCCAAGGAAATTTTCTTTTGCTTATCTACATTTCAGTCTCTCTGCTCAGATTTCTTCTGGGATCTGAGCTATAAAAACAACTGAATTTATGATACACTAAAGTTTACAGCAAACACTTAACAAATACTCCTATTTCAGATATGAAATTAATAGTGTTTAAATATAGTCTCAGATGTTATTAGTTTTGCTGTTCATTGAGTGAAGTCGTTTTCCAGCAAATGTCAAGGAACCAGCTAGTAGGTAAATATGCCAAGGAAAGTAACTGCACACCGCCATCTACGGTGCAGGATAGGGGTATTGCAGGAGCTGTTTATCGCTGGGGGACAGGAAAGGCAGTATTCGTAACCAAAAACATGTAATGGACTCTCCTCTTCTGGCAGCAGTTTCTGTTGGTGCAGAGCGTGTGCTGCAGAAGGGCCATTATGATACAGAATGCGCATGGCTGTTGTGTGAGGAGGGAGAATTAACACAGAGTTTGGAGAGTGAGTATTTCTCTGGATGATGTTGTTTACAATATCAAGGAGGGCAGAAGCAGCACACATCCCGTTTCTGGTGAGAAAGCTCCTGCAGCGGCACAAGGCTGCAGGCATCGCAGCGGCTCAGTTTGCATGGAGTGTTGTAACAGCACCACGTCGGGTGCCGGTTGCTGGTGGGAGTGGATATTTCACACACCAGAGGTCTCTGCCTCCCCACTCCTCCCCCGTTTCTGGCTGTCTCCAGCTGCCTCTCACCTCGCTTCCCTCCCAGCAGCCACTATGCACACTGCTTGCATTTGCCCGGAGCGAGGCTGGGATGATTTACGCTGACTGCACTTGGGCCACCCCCAAGTCCAAATCATCCATACAAGACTGCAAGTATATCCTTAGGCATAGCCAGCAGCTCCATAGGGATGTGTCACAGGGTCCTGGGGAAGAGAAACAGGAGGGTGCTCAGCATGCCATGGTCATAGCTTATATAAATAGCATATGGGCAGCTTTTTACTCTCTCTCCACGGCTACCTCTTGCAAGTGAGAAAGCTCGAGAGAATACATCACTGCAGAGTCCTCTTTCAGCTCCTCACCTACGTCTTCTAACCTATGCACAACCATCCTCTTCAAGAAGCTTTTGAAGGACAGTAGATGGTTAAAAAAACCTGGGAACCACTGCATAGGGCAAAGGTAGTCACAGAGGAAGAACCAGTGATACATGCAACTTTTGCCTTTGCTACCCACTTCTGAGTGCCTTGCAGACCACCAGCAGCCTATGGGTTGTTCCTTGAAGATCTCCCGTGCCCAGCAGAGCATACCCTGCTCATAACCTGGCTGCTGGGATCTTTGCTACTGGATAGCTGTGAACTGAGCACATCTCACTTGTACTTACATGGAACTGTTGGAGCAAGTCCAGAGGAGGGCCACTAGGATGATCAGGGGGCTTGAGAACCTCCCATATGAAGACAGGCTGAGTAAACTGGGGCTATTCAACCTGGAGAAGAGAAGCTGCATGGAGTCCTCATAGCAGCTTCCCAGTATCTGAAGGGAGCCTACAAGGATGCTGGAGAGGGACTCTTCATCAGGGACTGTAGCAATAGGACAAGGACTGATGGGTTTAAACTTAAACACAGGAAGTTCGGGATAGACATAAGGAAGAAGTTCTTTACTGTGAGGGTGGTGAGGCACTGGAATGGGTTGCCCAGGGAAGCTGTGAATGCTCCATCCCTGGCAGTGTTCAAGACCAGGCTGGACAGAGCCTTGGCCAACATGGCTTAGTGTGAGGTGTTCCTGCCCATGGCAGGGGAGTTGGAACTAGATGATCTTAAGGTCCTTTCCAACCCAAACTATTCTATGATTCCATGATTCCCAAAGCTGTTAGTACACTTCCTGTAGTAATAAACTGCTGGGTTTTAGACCAAGAGTAGAGGTGAAGCAAGGGTTGGCGCTAGTATGTGCTGGGACACAGCCTGGCACAGCTGGGTTCAAGAGCTCGGTTTAGTAGTTAGCTGGCATCTCAATATAAATCTTTGACAACATCAATAGTAGCCTCAGCCCTAAATTACTGTTTATCCAGTTTTAAAAAACAGTCCTAAATTAGCTGAATCATGAGTCCCCATTAGCCTCCTTCTCAGAAGATAAGTTAATACTTACCATACAGACTGCCTGTAGTTCCTTTATTATCCACATCTGGCTTCCTCCAGTGAGCTTATCTCATCTCAAATTGATGATGAATTATTATGAACTTACTTTGGACATCTTGCTTTAGACTTTTGGCACAGGTTCCCAGAAATTTTTTCGGTGCCAGATTGTTGACTTCAGTCCTAATTAATGATCACTTGTTATCAGTTTAGTTCACATGTTTGGTTTCTAACTTTTGGTTGTGTAGTCTAAACATTTCCAAAGTCCAGATAGACGGCTTTAACTTAAAATGTTATGATTTTGATATTGGCTTGATGTCTTCCTGGCTGAGTGTGAAGATTTTATTCTTCCATCACTTTGATTAATAGACTTACCACAAATCATACACTTTAGAGTACCAAGGAGTGAAACATCTAAACACCATGTAGATTAACCTTGTTAAGAGTTAATCTTACATTTCAGTGGGAAGATTTTTATTTGCTCAGAAGCTGCTTCACTCTTTAATACAATTTTTAAGTTATGAGTTATTGTACTTCTCTGCAGTCACCTATTTGTCTTTTTCTTAGCTTAAACTTTTGTTCTGCAGCTCACATGCTATATGGTTAATCATTATTACTCTATTACACAAGCACCTAATTTAATGTTCATTTAATGTATCAGGAAAGTATTCTGCAAAATTCAAATTGCAAGTTCTTTACCCTCAAGAGTTCATACAGGATATAAGCTCACATCTTTACACAAAATACTGGTAGTTCTCCCATCATTACCCAGTCATCAGGCGTTCTCAGCTGCAGATGCTACACCATTCACAGATTTTATAAGGGCTTGTTCCCACACCTTCCATCAAATATCCCTTAGGTATACAACAGTCTTTAACACAGTAAAAAAAATAAATGCTCAGGTTCATTTTTACTAATGCACTCATTTTGTCATATTGGCTTGTAATCGAAGATGCGCATTTTGCATACTCACTCTAATACCTTTTTACTAATCAACCAAGCAGATTTTATCAGTTGTTTCCTAAACCAAAATTTGGGTGACTCTGATTAACAGAAACCATGTTTGAAATTGGAGACACTTTTCATATTCGCAGGTTCATTGTACAAGCCAAGGCTTTTTATTTACTCAGGTAAGTTGCATTGAGAGTGAGACACTAACACAATTATCAGTCTTGAAAATCATGAAAAGCCACATCATATTTTTTGGTTTTGGTCATCTGAGATTCCTAAAACACTCATGAAATTTATTAATGCATCTTCTGAAATAGATACATGCGTATTCTGCATCTTGCATTTACCAGCAGTCATAAAAGGGAATTAACATCCTGTCCTGGTGCGTATTTCAAGTTTATGCAAAGAATGCTGCAGAGTATTCCCCTCACTTTAGTGTGAAAGATTACGTGTGTTCAGGGTTTTTGTGAAGATTTCTTTGTGTGTCTCTAAAGAAATAGCATAACAGGTAATCTCATTATCAGCTAGACCTAAAGAGCACTGCACTTAGAGCTGTTGGAATTGTGAGGAGTGAACACATCTGCTCAGCTCCTTGCACAGCCATGTGGAGACTCAGCACAGACGCGTAAAGGATTTGTAGGCATTCTGAGACTTATTTGCACCCTAATTTCGTGCAGCATCCATGCGATCGAACTTGCACATGAGCAACAGGGAACTGGTGATGCAGGAATGTCTATAGAAAATTTGTAGGTTCACAGAGCAGCAGCTTTCTTACCATGCTAGAGCCAAAGCTTTTTTATTCTGGTGGCTTTTGTGACCACCTTCATTCATGAGGCAACTTAATCATACGTAACTTATTTGTTTTGTTCCAATCTCATCTCTAATAAGTTTGTACAAAAGTTTGACTTCTGCCTTGCGGTACAGGTCAGGGGCATCAAATACTGTCTCCTTATGTGTGCAAAAGTTATGACTATTCTCTACTTATTAAAAAGGAAGCCTGCCTTACCATCAGTTTGTCCTGATTAATTCCATCAGTAGAAGTGGGATGAACTATTAAATGCTGCCTTTATTGGAGTGCTTATACCTCTGTGCATAGGAGAGTCATAAGTAGAGGATTATTTTGTAGCTTGGCTGCAAGCGTGGTTGCTCTGGCAATCACAGTTGTATGAGTGAATGTTCTCAAAAGCAGATGTATAAATGAAGTTTTGGGCAGAAAGTTATAAATTCTGTCATTCAGCAAAAAGTGCAAAGTTACACCAAGGTAAATGTAGAGATCATTTTCCTTCTGTATTTATTTATTTGTAAGGTAAGATGTCCGCTGATGAACTTATGATGAACTATCTCATTAGTTGTGATACTTACTTGTGTTCTTTTTTATTCATTCAGATGTTGGTTTGCATACCATAGAGCTCAGGAGATCTCCTCTGAGGTAACTTCAGAGTCATACTGATCCTGGTCAGATAATCTGTCTTGAAACAGCAGATAAATTTTAATGGGTATCAGATTATTTTTCTCCTGGCTAGCTGTGCCCGATACTATAATATTACCACTGGGGGTAGTTAGCAAATAGTCTTTGGTATTGATGTCTGAATATTTTGTAAATCCCATTGACTAGCTCAGCAGTATAATGAAACATTATATGATGTCTGTGCAGTTTTTCTTACAAAGAACTTTTTCTGCTCTACTGGAGTGCCTGTAGAATAAACAAGTTGTCTAAAATCTAAAAAGTGATTTGAAACTTTCCTTTTTTTGCTGCAATTCTTCCTGAGGACTCAATGCTCATTTCTTAAATTACATTCTCTGTCTGATGAAATCTGGCATTTACTACTGGGCATTCAGTTTAATGCCTATAATATAATGAAAATAATCATCATTTGCAAAAGATGGGCAGCTGTAACCACCTGTGTGTCTCCAGCCCTGCACTGCTGATGCTCTTGCCTATCTCTCTGAGCCCTAGGGAGCCTAGCCAAGTGTCTACAGTGCTTTCAGGACATTGCTACCAGACAACTGATGCTTGCTAATGTGCAACCAAACCATGACCAGTCCTGAGAGATGCAAGCTTTGTTTGCCCAGTCATACACCTTATGTAAAGGACATTCATGCTCCAGGTAGGACAGAGTCAGTGTCTCAAGGTATTTCTATATATTCAGCTACCCCAGATCTCCTTTGCTCCAACAATACAGCTTCCTTGGAGTAGACCTTTTCTTTGTAAAGCAGCCAGAGTCCTCCTCATGTGGAAGAATGTTCAGGAGTCAGTTCAGTGGAGACAGTCTGGTTGATCAAGCTTGACTGCTTTCATGAGCTTCTCTATAGTGCATGTTCTTCTAAGGTGATTCTGAGTTTTGGAGAAGAATCCTACACTACAGACTCCATCATTAACATTGTTCTATGGACTATGTCATATCTATCTGGAGAAGACTTGGAGAAATTGAGGGAGACTTCTAAGTAATTTGCCTTAGATTCAATGCAGACAGAACTGATGTCATTACAGGGGAGTATCCTACCACCCTCAAGAGTGTATGTTCCCCATGCTCTTTAGTTAAATTTATGGCTTCTCTTAGACAAATAGCTGTGAATGAGATAGATGCTTTCTGCCTAGATACAGATGGAAAAAATATTGTGCTCACAACAAAAAAAATAATTGCTACTATCCATCATCTGTTTGTCGTCTCAGGACAACTGCTGCAACTGTTCTTCTTGGGGTAGCCATGGGAAATACTATTTCAATCTTCCAAGACCTGATAACAGAAAAAATATCATGACACAATTTTGTGTTGTGTTGGATACCAACACTTTTGGCCAAGGGGTCTGCCTGAGTTTCTAGGTAGAAGAAGGAAATACTTTTTTTCTTTTTATTTCCCTACATCTCACTCTCCTTCTCTCATTGAGTCCCAGCTCCTGAAACACTCTCATCCCACCCTTCAGCTGGAAGCTCTCCTAGAGGAATGGAGTGGAGTCTCCAAGACTTTCCATATCCCTTACCCTTAACAAGCCCCTTAGGACCTACAGATCATTATCCCTCCTAAGTTCATGTTCATGGCAACTCTGGTCTCCTTCAGCACTTTGCTGGGGGGAAGAAGAAAGATGCTGGCCAGGTGAAGGGGAAACAGGATGCTCTAAACATTACTCCTGGAGCATCATCCCTGCATAAGCAGGGCAGAAATACAGCATCACTGGGCAAAGTGGTGCAAGACAAGCTACTGGTCTAGGATAGTGAATGCCACTGCCCCATGGGATGTTGGTATCAAGCAGTTTCACGTGCACTTGAAACCACAGGGCTCCCAGAGTATCCATGCCCTGATCATCGTTAACTTCATTGTAAATGTGCTCAGAGGCATCATTAGTGATAACATGCGGCTTGCCTAGGGAAAAGGGACATGGCTGTGGTGCATTGGGGCTGCCTCTTCTCAGCCTCTCTCCAGGGATCCCCAACAGCTTGGTGGTGTCCATGGGAAGCTTCCTACAGGCATGAGTAGGCTTTGCATCAAGCACCTGAGTAGATGTGGTTTGGAAAGATGCTCTCTCTGACAGACCACAGAATGTCTGTCTGTCCTCTGCACGGCCCTCCAGCAACAGCCAGGAAGATCTGAAAAGTGGGGAAGACTTGTTTATTTTATTACGTTTTGGCATTTGTATGTGTTTATGTGGGCAGCATAACAACTGATATCTGCTACTATTCTCTTGCCTGCTTTTACTAACATGGAGTCTTTTTTTTTATGGGATGGTAAGTACATTAACCTTCAGTTTAAAATCTAGTTTGCTCTTGAAATAAAAATCTTATATAAATTACCAAATTAAATCCAAAATACTCCTCAGGCGGTTCAATATTTACTTATTTTTTTTAATTACATTAGCTAGAGGCTTACTTTTGGATTTGTAGATGTTTGGAGAACTTAAAATTAAGACAGAAAAACAGACTAGACTAGATAAGAGAAGCTTAGGTCAAATTATTCTGGTTGTGACATATGTGATACATAACACTGTGTAATTAGATATTAAAGTGGTTGCTGTGCAGCAGGATGTTTTATGAAAATGGGACAAATGTTTTTTAAATGTACCACTGGAAACCAGACAGATGGTAACCTATATCCCCAAGGAGGATAGCTGAATTCCACCAAGTTTTTGATATGAATTTGAACTGTAGTGAACAGGGAAGGGGGGAATTTGTGATTACAGCTTAGCTCGCTATTAGTCAATGTTTGGCTGAATGTGCAGGGGATGCTTATATGGTGCTTAGTCTGGACAGTAATGTTTTCTAGGGATTTGTTCTTTCTTGAGCAACAGCAGAGCAGATGGTGACAAAGCAGATCTAGCAATAAATCATGGAGACAGGATACTTGAAGCAAGCAAGATGATCTAGAGGAACAAAATAGAAACTGGGGGATAATTGTTACACAAATGCAGAGTGAATTTCCTCTAATTTTATTAATGCTGGGGACAGTACGTAAAGGCTGAGCATTTTCATGTGGCTTGGCTGTTAAAACCCCTATTAAAATTTTTAATGAACATCCTTTGGGAGCAGGAATTTTCAGGACACATACAATTAAAAAAATCACAGCTATGTACTGAAACTTGTGCTGACAGCACAATTAAGAAATGCCTGACAATCTTAAACAGCAACGTGCTTTTTAGGACTTAACCAGTTTTGGAGCTCCATAGAATTCAGCCCTGAAAGTATAACAGACTTAAGCACTACTGGTGCACATTGTACTAACAGGAAAGACACATACAAATATTCTATGAAGCATAAAATTATAAACAGCAATCCCAGGAAACAACACCTCGATGGAGCAATTTTAGCACAATAGCAGTTGAATGGTGGTGTTCCCTCCCTCCCCATCCCTGACAAAAGCTGCTGCTCCTTTGCCAGCCAGGCTGCAGCCTTACCCTGGGTGCTTCCCCATGGTTCCCTGCTGTTTGCTTTCCTGCCGCCACACCTGCACCTGCATCAGCATGACAGTCCCTTTCTCTGTTGAATCTCTAGTCCTGCTTATTAATTCAGCTGGAGTATTGTCATGGGTTCAGCAGTAGCAGTCATTTTTTCTCCTTCTTAGTGGCTGGTGCAGTGCTGTGTTTCTAACTTTCAG